>CM044010.1:81749842-81959825 GCA_024085815.1 Flaveria linearis
CTTGGTTCCTTTTTCTAGAAATTCAGAATTTTGCAATCAAAACTTGCATACCTTTCTGTTACAAAAGTGATTTCTGAATGATCTTCGCCTCTTCTCTTTTGCAATCAATCTTCTGAATTTCTTCAATGCCGTTTCTTGTGTGTTATTATATGACCTTCCTTGGCCAATGTCAAAGTTGCTGACTCGGATGCGCAATCCCTCAACAATTGAATCCTCCTTGTCCTCACGACCGAAAACACTTGATTCCTCTTGGTCCTCCTGACCGAATCTTAGTGCCGGATTCAACGGTGACGGATCTGCCCCATCCAGACTTCCTGCAACGTACTGATCTTCCATTATGATTTTACTTACACGCGAACACTCGATCTCTTCACAGGTCTCAAGAGCGACACGCTCTGATACCACTTCTTGAGTCTTGGTATATAAGAAACAGACACAATGCAATTGAATATACACACTGAATATACACACAACTTATGTACATTCAATATATCCATACGAAAACATTCTGAGGGTATTTATACCCTCTGGTTACAGCAGTTATTGCCGGTTACAAGTAGTTACATTAGCGCCATATTTGGGCGGAGTAATAACTACCTTAACTACCTATTCGACCTATCTATACTTACCCGTATGACCCATATTAACATTATAGACTAGAGACCATTATTTACATAATTAACTAATATTATCATAGTCCAACATTACTCCAACGACAAAGGGGCACTAAATGGATTCGGAAAACTTGATCAGTCATTCGTTTTTGGAACCTTGTTACTGAGCATGTAAAAGAATCAATAAAACAAAAAATAATTTTTTTACCATCTTATAATGTTTTTTAGTTTTAGTTAACCTTGGGCTAAACAAATCAAAGGTCACCTGTTTTCTGGGTTTAATTACCTCTCTGTGCACACGTTAATCATTCATATGTATGCAATTTGCAGGCATGAATCAAAAGTCATCAAAGAAATTATTGTTTCAATTTCGAATACATTGCCCCCGTTAAATTTAGAAGCTAATGAAGATCTTGTTGGGATGAAGACCCGCTTACAAATTTAAAACCACTATTAGAAATTGGGTCGGATGGTGTGCGCATGATTGGGATATGGGGGCTTGGCGGCGTGGTAAGACTACTCTTGCGACTTCTCTTTTTATGGAAATCTATTGCCATTTTGAAGGTCATCACATTATTGAGAATGTACGGGAGGAATCAAGCAAAAATGGTCTAAAAAAGTTGCAAGAAAATATTTATCAGCTTTTTCCAAAACAAAAGTGGATAGTACACAGTATTTTGCAAGGAAAAGCATGATAAAAAATATGTTATCTCGTAGAAATGTGTTGGTACTTCTTGATGACGTTGATGAACTTGACCAATTAGAAGCGTTAGCAGGATCACATGATTGGTTCGGTAGTGGGAGCCGGATTATTATCACAACCAGAGATGAACATTTGTTAAGAACCACAAAGTAGACAAGGTCTCTAATGTGAGATTATTATCAGATGACGAGGCAATGCGGCTCTTTAATAGACATGCATATAATGAAAAATTCCCTATAGAAGATTACGAGACACTTTCATTACGTGTGGTTAAGTATGCAGCTGGGCTCCCATTGGCACTTAAAGTTTTAGGTTCTTTTCTATACGACAAAGAGAAGAAGGGGTGGATAAGCACTTTGGATAGACTAAAAGATATTCCAGAAATGGAAATCGTAAAAAACTCAAAATTAGCTATGATGGCTTAAGAGATGTGGAAAAAGAATTATTCTTGGATATTGCATGTTTCTTTAGAGGATGGTACAAAGATGATACAATGGAGGCGCTCTGAAGCATGTAATTTTCACCCTGAAATAGGGATAGAGGTGTTGAGAGAAAAAGCTCTCATAACGGTGTCAAGAGATGGTAGGTTTGATATGCATGATTTGGTCCAAGAAATGGACATTATATTGTTAGAGGGGAACATCCTAACAATCCCGACAACATAGCAGACTTTGGGACGCAGAAGAAATGAATAACAATGTGTTTCGGGGATGCAACAATGGTAATTGTTAACTTGTCAAAGTAAACGTATATTATATGTAGGTTGAACGATGCTAAATCCATACATGTTTCCTTCTTTAATGAGGAAAATGACAAGATTGAAGCCATTCATATGTTGATATACACTTGTTGATGGTCATGATCATCACAGTTATTAAAATAGTTTCAAATGCAAAGCAACTACGGTACCTTAGGGTGCAAACATACATGACGGGTTAAAGGGCTATTTTTATTTCAAATGAGATGTGTTATCTTATTGGTGGATATCCTCAAGAAGTCCATTCCCGGATGGTTTTAAAGGGGTGAAGCTTGTTGTTCTAAAATTAGGCCAGAGCTATCAAAAAGAACTTTGGAAGGGATGTAAGGTAATTCATTTGTTTGTGCGTACAAAAAAATAGTGGAGTATATTTAGTGAACATTAATTATACTATCTGGAAGAACAAATATTATTCATAATCAATTATATAAGACAATGAAAATGCCAAAGGTGAAAACAAAACAAATTAAAGAGCAATTTTGATAAGATTCTTACAGCTAGGGTGGTTGTAATATTATTTTGGTGTTGGATAGGGTGATAACATGCTTTTCTCAACCTATTTTTTTTTTATATGACTTACTAATTATGACATAAACTTTTGTGTATTATTATAGCATCTACCACATCTGAAGGTTCTCGAACTTTTTTTGATGAAGAAGCTACAAAAAACACCAAACTTTGATGAACTCCGTGTCTTCAAACTTTAATACTCTTAGTTGTGACGAGTTAAAAGAGAATCATACAAATCTTCAAGATGTAACTGTATTTGCTTGCAACAAGCTTAGAATGTTTCCAACTATTGTTCACATGGAAAACCTCAAGAATCTACGTATAGAGTATTGCCCTAAGATTCATGAATTCCCAAAGATCCAAGCAAACATAGAAGGCTTGGTAAAGTTATCTATAGGTACTGGGGTAAATGTTTTGCCTTCATCAATGGAGAACGTTGCCCCAATCTTATTTCTCTAGAATTGTCTTCTATCCAGAATTTAAAAAGCATACAATTAAACTTTAATGCCTTAAAGCATTTGAAAGAGCTCACATTACAAGGATGGATTAGACCTGTGAAGACAAGGGATCAATGTTTCATCCAATTCTACATAGCTTGCGAAGCTGGATCTGTATGCCTTACAAGAGCTAAATCTAGGGTCCAATGATTTTTCAAGATTAGATTTCAACCTCTCCAACTAACCCAACTCAAATACCTTGACGTGTCGGACTGCAAAAAGCTTCTTGAATTGCCGGAGCTCCATCAAGTTTAACTACTCTCGATGCAAGAAGTTGTCCATCACTTACAACCTTTCCAGACTGTCATAAGAACTGCAGACGGTTATGTGAAGTGTCGCTTTCGGGAGGGAGCATGATAAACGATGGTGGCAAATTATTAGAATCCTGATTGAGTTGTGTATTGCAAATGAAAACCACTATATAAAGCTTGTTGCAAAGTCACATGATGCATTATTCGTTTAAGTATAGTGGTTTTGGAGTCAGACTTGTTGAAAAGACAAGTAGAAGTGGTCCAACGAAAACATCAACAAACTCTACTTCCTCTTTTAGTTGTAGATCTAAGCCCTGGATTGAACATGACTCAATGTCTCCTTCAAAGATCAATTTTGATTTCTCTTTCCATAATTGATTATTTGTAAACGAAGATTACTATTGAAACATATGTTACATGTGACCGTTTATTTCACACTATTTTTATGGAAACAGGGTTCATGTTGTTGATCTGATTTTATTAATCTGATTTATTGTTTATCATATATTAGTTATTTATATCAAGAACTAAATATGGCCAAGAGTGTATGCACGTCAACTAAATTGGCTAGTGTTGACGTTAACACATTTTTATTTGTTGTTGATCTTTTTCATGAAACCACATTTACGGAGGTGTGTGCCGAACGTTAACCCCATCACTGGTGTCGATTTATGATGAGCTATGCCTTGAGACTACCATTGTCCGATGATGTTTGTGTTGACCCTGTTGTCCGGCCGGTGTCAATGATGATGTGTCGATGATGATGTTATTGCTCACTGAGACTAACAACATTATGATGAACTCGAGGGCGGTGATGATATAATCGGATTCATGCCAATTGCTTTGGCGTGGCTATCGTTTAAGGTTAGCAAAACAACAACCAACCCGTTCTAAGCCCGAGCATGGCGGTTCTTCCGCTCTAATTGTTTCGATATGTTCATCACGTACGCAACGCGTGCCGATGAGAATACAAGTTGTATAATACCCGTATACTTATTTACTTATCAAAGATTTAGATTTTTTTTGTTTCTTATTTTTTATTTATGTTTTAATTTTGGTTATTTCATTCCATTTTCACCGTCCTTGTAGACGGAGCAATAGAAGTTATGATATACGCACCTGAGGATTGTATGTGTGTGTAATTTATAAATTTCAAATATTAACCCGTAAGTATGTTTATACTAATATTGTTTTTTTTAATAATTATATTTGTTAACTTAGAAAAAAACGGCACATATGGCTATGTTTAGGTTTTTTTCTCAACATGGTGTATACATTTGCTAAAAATGTAGTTGTATTCAGAATATGATAGTTTAGTTTTTTTGACATCATAAGTTATATCTACTTAGGGTAACGTGCTTGTATCATAAAGAACGAAATAGACGGCGTTTAAAAACATCCATACCTAGTGGCGGAATCAGAAAACTTTTTCAGTGGGGCACTGAAATCGATGTTCGGATGTGACAGTAGACTATAGAATTCTCTTTCCGAGGTGGGTCGTCTCATGTATATGAAGATGCTTTTAGTATATTTGGATGACTTTGAATGTGATGTCGTCGATAATTCTCTTCGGGTGAGTTTTCCTCTCCGGGTTTACCTGGGCGATAGAGGTTTCTCATCGAGGGTTGGTATCGGTTGGTCGGCGTGGGGGGCTCTGTAGCGTGGGCCCGGTTAAGACAATATAGTCTACATCTCCCGACATACGCGAGTTCTTGACGTTCACCTTTCAAAAAAAAATCTTATTTATTTATATCCTTAAATAGTTACTTGAGTAAATGTCCACGTGATATAATTCACAAACATTAAAACTAAGTCACAATAATTAGAACATGGTAATTGGGTAGGAGGGTTGTCTGTACGTATGATTTGCAGGTTTTAATTCTCTTAAACTTTCATTTGATTTCCACTATCTTTCCGATTTTTAAACGCATCAATGTCATCTTCTCAACGTCTTCTCACTCTTCATGCACATATGATGTTTTTCTTAGTTTTCGAGGGGGGTGAATGGAACGAGATTTGGTTCGTCAGTTTGTCCCGAAAGAAACATGTAGTGGGAAACCAAATATTGTTCAAACAAATATTAAAGACATCTTTTGGGATTGTGAAACATATATGAGTCATTTCTCCAAGGATTATTTTCGTGGTAAAGGAGAAATGGAAGTCTCGTGTAATGGAACAACACATCGCTGAATCTGTTTTTACTATGTTCCTACCATGAAGAGGAATATTCTAAGCCTAGAACAATTATCCCATCAAGGTTTTTGAAATAACGTTTGAAGGAACATCTGTTACATAACCAAAACCTTTGAAATCTTCATTGAAAGGAAAGTATGGAAAGATAGAAAAGCACTCAAGATTATGTAAAGGAAGAAATGAATTCGAATGTAAATTGGGCAGATGTTAGTCAACTCGAAGAAACAAAGGCACTATGGGATCATTTTGAACAATAGACATCGAAGCAAACAGTAACTTGACAAGGGAAGACAAAGGGAACAACCTCTAGAAACTCAAAATCGTGTTCATACAATCGAAGATTGTATGACGTTTCTAGACTTGATACATGCTACTGTCAAGTTTGAAAGGAAAAAAGAGAAATTCAAAAAGGAATTCGAAAGACTTATCAAATGGTTCATGCGAGATTTTCTCCAACTAAATTTAAATGTGTCATGCCTCCTCTAGACGATGATGATAAAGAATAAGTCTATTGTGGTGCAACATTGTGGAGGTTACAAAGAAGTCTGTAGCAATGGTTACTGGGGTGGATAACAAGTGAATTAGGATACGAGGGAATATGGAAAACACATTTGAAGATCACGTATTTGAAGTACTTGGAGATGTTAGAATGGCATTACAAGAAAAACAGAAAGATCATGTTAATTATGAGGCTAGAGAAACATCTAAAAGGACCAGGAGCATTGATGAAATACCTGTTATCAAGATATATGAAGAGGAACTCCTACATCAACCCGAAGAAGCAAACATCCATGAGAAAAGGAGGTTAGCTGTGTTCGTGACTGGCCACCGCAATGTGGTCAGACCAATAATGGAAGCAGATCGAGATACCACATTAGGGGGGAGATTGTTGGAGTAATGTTGGACTATGATAATGTTAGTTATTATGTAAATAAGGTCTCTAGTATGCAATGTTAATATGGGTCATACGGGTATATAGATAGCTCGAATAGTAGTTAGGTAGTTATTACTCCCGCCAAAATATGGCGCCTAATGTAACTACTTGTAACCGGCAATAACTGGCGTAACCAGAGGGTATAAATACCCTCAGAATGTTGTTGTATGGATATATGAATGTACATAAGTTGTGTGTATATTCAGTGTGTATATTCATTGCATTGTGTCTGTTTCTTATATACCGAGACTCAAGAAGTGAATTAATTGATTCAATCGCGAAGCTCAGAAAGATTAGGCACAATTCATATATAAATACAAAGAAAAATGAATGTACTAAATATCACCAAATACTTGTTCGTTAATCGGGTTTCGTTCACGGGTCATGGTTAGTAGCTTATGGGTCACGGGTCGGTAATTTAGTTTGGTTTGTTAATTATCAAATAGTGCAGCTTGTTCGGTCAAAAACTAGTTTGTTCAAGACTAAATAAAAAGTGGACGTTGAGGAATTGTAGTAGTTATGGGAGTTTGTTTGCTGAAAATACGTGGGTATATTTAGCATGTGTTTTCATTGATAATTTATTATAAATAGTTCAAGCATTAGCTTAGTTTTGTATTCCAAGTTTACGTATGTTTATTTAACGCTCTTGAAATCGTTTTCTATTAGTATAAAGAGTTGAAAACTTTGTTCAAGTGTGTGTTGTCATGGGGCCTAACCAACAAAACTTACATGGTACAAATATATTGATTTTCTAAAAATACATCAAGTATACATAAAGGTTCCAATAAATAGGAAAAAAAAAAGAAAATTACCCGTTAGCAACGTACTTTGGTTCCCATCCTGCAATGTTACTTGCATCAACAAGCGCATTTCTCCATGACTGAGCTTTGTTGATGTTTTCTTCTACTTGTAGTTGTGCAAATGCTTTTCCGAAATCCCCTTTCTGTTTCCTGACATCCGAGGGATCCACGTCATAGAAGACGGGCATAACTGTTAGCTCCTTCTCTTCTCTGCATTTCATAATATTGCAAGTTCATCCAAACACCATGAAGAATCAGCATAGTGTTTGGAGAATATTATGATAGCAATATGTATTGTTCAATGGCCTTGAAGAAGATGGACGGATGGATTCGCCACGAGAAAGAGTTTTCGTCGTCCTTGTAACTTTGGATTTGCTTATCTACGAGAGCCGAGTATAAATGATCTACAAAGGTCTTGCGGACATCTTCTCCTCTGAAACTAGAAATACGTCATATTGTTTACACGATCGATGAGAAGAAGTTTCTGCGCAGCGTGAGATGAAGATGCCATCTATGTGTTGGGTATCTGTATGATAAGTGGAAACCAATGAAAAGAAGATATGTGTGATTTGTTTTGATTACCTAACAAAATTGGTTAATATAGATGTTGACGATGGATGTGATTTTCCTAGTACTATCATCAGCTTATGATGTTATATAGTTAAGAAATTTCGTTTACTTTCTTCTTGTAATAATATGAGTACAAATAAAAAAAATGGTATAATAAAATAAAAAGTTAAAATGATAAAGAAAATGAAATAAAAAGGTAGGGGTGTTCATTTTCGGATATCCGAAATTCGGATATCCGAATTTCGGATATCCGAAAATTTCGGATAGTGGATTTCGCTATCCGAATCCGAATCCGAAATTTCGGATATCCGAAATTCGGATATCCGAAATTCCGGATACGGATTCGGATATCCGTTCGGATATCCGAAATTCAAAAAAAAAATATATTTTTTAATAAATTTTATAAAAATATAATAATTTTTATTGAAATTTATTTAAAATCCAAAGTTTTTTGTTAAAATATTCAAAATATCCGAAATATCTAAAATATTTAATCAATATTTAATATTTTTAAATTTTTATATGGATATTTCGGATATTTCGGATATTTCGGAATATCCGAAAATTCTCAAAATCACTATCCGAATCCGAATCCGAAATTTTGGATATCCGAATTTTCGGATATCCGAAATTTCGGATATCCGAAATTCGGATTTTTCGGATATTTCGGATTCGGTTTCGGATTCGGATATTTTTGTACATCCCTAGGTGGACCCGATGCGTCGAATCCAAGAGGTTTTTGGCCAATTGAGGCACATGTACACTTCTGTTCCTGACTTTCAGTAATATATGTGTTTATGTTTCAAACACATGATCTTATGTCACAGCAATTTGCCCTTAAAATAGTAAAATAGCTAACTGAACTTTTTATACAAAAACTATAAGTTTGTACCGACCTATTTTACACAATACTACTGAGTTAAAAAAAAAAAAACTTAAATAGGTTTAAGTTTTGATTTGAACTTACTTTTATCGAATTGAATTCATTGTTTTAATGTTGACATAACATAGAAAAGAAAATTAATTACTCAAAGTTGTGGAAATTTCCTTTATTTTGGTCAAGATTGTCAGCAAAGGATAAGTTGGACTTTTTCTAGTTGGGTGACAGCTGTTGTAAAAACTTTAATCAATCACATAAATAATTTTTAATAACTTAATTCCAAACTTAAGATTATTAGTGGGATAATAACATACAGAAATTTATAGTAAAAGTGATAACATCAGAGTTTGGAGAAAAAAAGCTCTTACTAAAATCAAATCAAATCAAAATACTTTCTCCTGCATTTCTTTACGTTAATCAAACTAGGTTTTCTAACCCGGGCGTTGTATGATATAAACTTTAATCAATCAAAAAAGCTCTCACAATGATCTCAAATATCAAAACGCGAATGCAACAATATGTTGTGATGATATTGTACGTGACGTGATAACAAATAGACTAACAATCGACATCATTTGTCTTTGACCTAAATTTACGTCAAATTGTATAGTAACTTTAATTTTTACTGTTGAATGGAAACGTGTTATACTCTACCTGAATCTTTTCCAAACAAAATTATGACTAAACGTAATCTAACTCAAAACGTACATAAAAAACA
This sequence comes from Flaveria linearis, assembly GCA_024085815.1. Lineage (NCBI taxonomy): Eukaryota > Viridiplantae > Streptophyta > Magnoliopsida > Asterales > Asteraceae > Flaveria > Flaveria linearis. The sequence continues at coordinate 81,759,270 of CM044010.1, forward strand.
CATGGAGTGCGCTGAATGTGGCATGATAAAGTGTAGATTGCAATCGTCCCGAATCGTTTTCGAACTAAATTTACGTTGAAACGTAGAGTAACTCAGATTTATACTGTAAATAAAAACATTTATATAAATATGCACGGTAACGTTTTATACCCACTCGTACAGGTACGTAAACCCGGAATTTTAATAATCTAAAGTTTGCCATTAATAAACAAACTATATATATTATTATCATTTAATATTATTATTATTATTATTATATTAATATTATTACCGTAGAATCCTACACCAATTAATATATATAATTCTATTTATATATTTTATAAATATAAAAACATAAAACAATAACCTGCAAATTAAATAAGATTTAAGAGCATAGTAAAATTTCTCATATTATTATGAGTGTATTTCTTATTTTTATTAGAAATGCTTGTAAGTAGTTGTAAATAAAGAGAGAACATATTATTATTTATCTGTATATTTTGATAAAATATTTCTTATAAATTTTTTAAGATTTTTAAAAGTAGTTGTGATTGGACAAAGAGTAAGGGTATAAAAATATATTCTTTAATTAAAAAATAATAATGAATTTTATTGTAAATATAAGACTATCCACTATGATAACTTAATTTAACCCAATATTTTCTTAAAAATAATTTCCTTCCACCTCAACAATTCAACATAAATTAATTTTTTAAACACATTCACACCTTAATCCAACCCAAGTTTTTAATAAATAAATAGTTTTTAATAAAAAAAATTAAATACAACAAATTATTAAAGAAAAAGTAGATTAGGGTAAATATAGTTTGAAGTTTGAACCTTTAAAGTATATGAGAGTGATAGGATGAAGTAATATTAATTAATCAAAGAAACATGATGAGTTTGTAATCATTCTGCAACAATCAGAAACAAAAGAGATAAGGGATAAGAAGACGAACTCGTAAATTGTTGAAGAAGGAAATATTGGGAGGTTTCAGTTTCTTGAAGCTCCTCAATAGACTTTGAACTTTTGAAGTATTCTCTCTCTATAGTGATAATGTCTTATTGTTTACAGATAGCATATTGATTGACTATTGTTATTATACTTTATATTAAAATTAAAATGCTTATGTTAGGTGCGCTATTCTTAAGCGGTGTTCCCTACTTTTTTTATGAAAGAAAAAATTAAGAGGAAATGAAAGAAAGTGAAATTTGTGTTAATGGGGTTTTATATAACGAATAAAGTGAAAGGAATTCTCCTTTTATATCGAAAAGAAGCCGAGTAAAGTGAAAGGGTATATTTTACTAATTTTTCTCTTACAATTTTACATTGTCAAAATTAGTTTAACTAAAAGAATAAAATGACATAATAGTAATGTTAGAGCATTCACAGTAGATTATTCGTCTTTATCTATATAACTAACTACTAAAATCGCTACTTTTTCTATTTTTTTAATCAAATAATACTTTTTGTAATTTTATCATTACCTTTTTTTCTCTCTCGTTCACTCACAACCACTTTAAAAAATATTAAAAATTTATAAGGATTGAACATTAATTACCCAAATATACCGATAAACAGTAATATTTTTTTCTCCTTCACTTACAACCACTCGAAACCATTCCCTATAATATAATAAACATACTTACATAATTTTAATGATTCCACTGTGAATACTCTTATAAAGTAGTTTTCTTTTACACTTGACTCGAAAACATATAACATTTTTTTTCTTTTACTTTATTTTCAAATCCGGAACACAAAAATAAAAATATAGCTTTTTTTCCTCTTTCTCTATTTTCTTGTCTAAATAAGAAAAAATGCAAATACAAAGTGTATTTTTGCTACAAAGTGTGAGAATACACAATGAGTCAAAAAAAGACACAAAAAATTATATCTCACAATCTAAATCGAATTTCAAAAAAGTAATTCGGAGCTTTTGTTCCCCTAGTCGTCCTCACTAAGAAAAAAATAAACGAAAATTAAAAAATTAATAAAAAATAACGTTTTTTTATTGTGTCATTTATGAAAGACACAATGACTTAATTGTGTCATTATAAAAGACAAGATGACGTCATTGTATCAATATAAAAGACACAATGATGTCGTTGTGTCATATAAATACACAATGAATTTTTTTTATTTTTATTTTTTTTCAAAAGAGGACAACAAGAGGAACAGAGGCTCCGAACTACTTTTTTAAAATTCGATTTAGATTGTGAGATATTAAATTTTTTGTGACTTTTTTAGGATCATTGTGTCTTCTCACACTTTGTAGCAAAAATACACTTTGTAAAATAACTTCACCCATAATCTTCTCTTCTGTCTTTTTCCTTTAGCATTTATTTTTATTTTTTACCAAATATTAAATTTTCCGTTTCAAATTGAGTGGTAAAAAAATGCATATCCGAATTAAGTTTCAGATAAATATTAAAAAAGAGTAAATTACCATTTGCATCCCCGACGTTTTCCCATTTTAACCATTTGCATCCCTATAGTTTCAAAGTCTTGATTCGCTCCCTAACGTTTTAATTTTGTTCCCGTTTGAATCCAAATGACTAACTCCGTTAAACTGTTCAGTTAACTTTGTGTGAAATGACAAAATTACCCATCACCTCCCTTAAATAAAAATCCTTATCCCACCACACCCTACTATCTTCTCTCTTTCTCTCTCTGTCTATTCTTTCTTCACAATATACCCATCAACTTAACTCAAATCCCCCACTAATTCAATAAAATCAACCACAAAATCAAACCCAAATCCCCTCACGGTGGCTGACGACGGCGACGGTGAAGCTCCGATGGTGGTGATGGGGTTTGCGATGGTGGTGATGGGGGGCTGCGGTGGTGGTGTTGATGGGGGTTGCGGTGGTGGTGGTGATGGGGGTTGCGGTTGTGGTGGTGATTGGAGGTCGCGATGGTGGTGATGGGGTTCGCGATGGTGGTGATGGGGGGCTGCGGTGGTGGTGGTGATGGGGGGTTGCGGTGGTGGTGGTGATAGGGGCTGCGGTGGTGGCGGTGATTGGAAGCCTCGCGGCGGAGTAGATGGTGGAGGAGAGCCCGATTATGGTAGGGGAATCGGAGCCAGAATCAATCAAAAACGAAATCTTGATGAGAATTCAAAAGGGTGAGCTTTCAACAGAGTTCAACAATGCTGAGGTGATCTCCGTCGATTTTCTGCCGGAGAAATCAGAAATTCCGGCGAAGATTAAGGAACTGAGCTTTTTAATCGATGGTGGTGACAGAAGCGTTGTTGTAGATTTAGGTGATTTGAAATGGGTGGTGGAACCACCACCCACGGCGGTTGCGACCACCATCGCCGGTGAATGTGTGGCGGAGATGACGAAATTAGTGACGAAATTCAGGGGAGAGAACCGTCGTATTTGGTTGATCGGAGTTGCTACTTGTGAAACTTATTTGAGGTGTCAAGTTTATCACCCATCAATGGAATCCGACTGGGATTTACAAGCTCTGCCCATTTCTTCAAGATTACCATTATCAAACAGGTTAAATTTCATCTATTTTTCAAATAATTTCAACTTTGAAGCTATATGTTCTTGAAGTTATTTGATGTATGATCATATGATTATGAGTTTATGACATATATAGGTTGGGGACAAATGGGATGTTTGGGAGTTCAGTTGAATCTTTAAATTCGTTCAACAATGCTGCACAAATGCCATCACCATGCTGCCCGAAATGTTTTCATGATTATGAACAAGAGCTTGAGAAATCGTCTGTTGAGGCTAAGAGTGATCTACCTCAATGGTTGCAGACTGCAAAGGCAGAGAGATGTGAAACCAATGGCGAAAGTGAAACGAAACAAGCCTCGTCGATCTCTGGTACTATATTCGGTTTGGTATGAATTTGTTTTACATGTTGTTGTGAACTTTGGTTTCATTGTGCTGTTTTTGTAGGTTGATGATCAAGAACTGCAGAAGAAATGGAGTCACATATGCTCACGAATCCATCCAAACCATAATCATATTTCTCTGTATAAATCGAACACGAGGCTGTGCCTAACAGGTCAGCAGCACGAGGCTCCATCGAGCCCTGTTCGAACAGATCTAGTTCTCGGACCGAAGGATGGTGGTGAGTGGTGGTTATGGTGATGGTGATGGTGATGGAGAAAAAGAGTGGATGGTGGTGGTGGGTTGTGGTGGTGGAGATATGAGAGACGGAGAGAAAAACTCATAAAAGATTGGATAGTGGTGGTTGGTTGTTGTTGTGTTGATATTCATTTTTGTTTTTTTATTAAAAGGGCATTTTAGTCTTTTATATAAAAGAGTTAACAGAAAAACTCACACCGTTAGTCATTTAAATTCAAATGGTTACATAATAAAAACATTAATGATGCAAATAGTTAAAAATATAAACGTCAGGGATGCAAATCAAGACTTTGAAACTATAGGGATGCAAACGGTTAAAATGGATAAAAGTTAGGGACGCAATTGGTAATTTACTCATTAAAAAATGTCAATCGTCATAACTGATGCATAATAAAAATACAATACAACCACACTTTTCTCTATGGTTTTTTATATTTTAAAATCTAACCATTAACTCATCTAGAGAACATAATCAACAATCAAGTTTTAATGGTTTATAAATCATCTATCAACGTACAAGTTGTAATTTTCAAAACTAACCACACTACCACATAGTACATTCAAATATTTAAGAATATAAATAAATAATTAACTAACAAATCAAATAATCTAATCTATGTGGGATATGGGTTCACTTTTATTAATAATTAATAAAATAATAGTCAAATCGTTGATGAGGAATACATAACTGTAATACGATATACAAACTAAATGTAAGTGGTATCAAAATTTACATGAATTGATATAAATTCAAACCATAGATTTTGAAGAGACTTCTTTCACTTGAATCTTGAAACCACAAAGATTCCTTACAACTTTATATTTACGTACACAGCAACTAACAAAAAGGCTGAGTGATAGTTGATGATTTGTGTTCAACAAAGGTTCATTAAAATAGATTTCATGTATCTTATCAAACGAACTGTCCCTCTCCATAAACAACCATAACAGTATGTTTGTAATGCCGCAGATGTCCGCGCACCTGATGTAACAATGAAAACAAAGGTGTCTTAAAAGATGGAAACACAGAAGAAGATGAAGCTAGAATGCAGAAGGTGAATGATTCTTCTTTTGTTTTCTGGAGTCGTGTAGTTGCTTAGAATTATTAGAATTTTAATCAACTCACAAGAAACACATTCTTTATATATTTTGAGTATGAGCATGTAATAGTTTCAAGATAGTAATACCAAAGGTGTGCTATTAATAAGGTTAAACCAAAGGTCTCATCATTAATCAATTCATACCAAGGTCTCCTCGTTAATAACATTATACCAAAGGTCATCACTCCATAGGCTGTTACGAAATTAACCATAGTAGCAACTAAAATTAATCTTTCCATAGATAAGAATCAGCTGCTGAAGACTTCTTTTCAGTAGATACGTAACAATAGATGACAACTTTTGAACCTCATGTCATAGCTCAAAAGTAGAACGATGGCTCTCAAGCGGTGATGCAAAGTGCAAAGCGTGCCACATGCTTGGTGCTTCGCACCTAGTTAGTAGCCACTAGGTGTCCCTAATCATCTAGAAACACATTCCCATGAAAACTCCCACTTATAAATCCATTCAAGATTTATTAGCCTTCTAATACGAGACAATAACCTTTTATATACTCTACCACTTCAAGGTTTGCTTTATCACTCCATCCATGTGAGATAAAACCTAACACTTCTACTTATTCTATCAACTTTAAGCATCAATATATCATTCATCTTAGCTTTGTTTTCAACACAGTTTAATTTGTTGTGATCCTTTCACAAAGAAGAATACAAACTCACTAATAAATAATTATTTTATTAATAGCTATAATAATTATTAATATCCAAAACAAGTGAAAACCCATAATTATCATAAAATTTAAGACAATCTACAAATTAATAGTCTAATGATTAATCTAGCAAATAATCAAATATTAAAAAATTTGAGAAAATAGTTTAAAATGAAACACTGAAATTATATGTTTAGGCCTATTTAGAATCGTATTTGAGAGATAGTATGTATGCATGGACTGAGGGGTGACTGATGATAGTAGCCCCGACAGAAGTACTTTTGAAGTTCGTCCCTCTTACCTATCATGAAATCCTAATCTTCTAATTTTGTAAGTTGTAATAAAATTGTTTATTAGTTATTCACGTAATTTACAAGATTGTGCTAACGGCGTCATAAGCTTAAAATTTTAAAATAGGTACTAACTAGTTTGTTAATTGGGTTTATTAGAGTCTAGAGCATAGTGGACCTCATCGTTTAAATAGTTAATATGTTTATAAGCATTTTTAAGAAATGTGTGAAATTAGGTTAAAATATGTTTACATTCGTAAAATATTACAACCTCTAATAAAATATCCATGGGTGTTGGTGTCATAAATTCTTAGGGTCTATCACATCCTAATCCACTGGAGCGACTTGTTGTATCATATACAACAATAAACAAAGTGGAAGACTTAATGATAATTGGTTAATATGCTAGTTGATGAAGATATGATTCTCATACGAGTTTATAATAATAATAATGTGCATTATTGGTTTAAGTGTTCCAGATATACTAGTATATAATCCCTAGTCCACAAATCAACTTGAGAGGAGTGATAATTGCGAGAGATGTGAATTCATGTGTGTTGGAAGCCGAAGGTAAGTTATGTTGGGTTAGGTGATCCTAAGTTTTCAAAGATGCAGTTACTTGTTGGGTTGTCAATCTTGAATGATAGAAATCTTAGAGTTAGGTATGCTTTGGGACCTTAACTCACACAAGGTTAAGAGATTATTAACTTATTTGATTGATTAGTGTTGAAGTGTTACAAGAGAGTTTGTTTGAGGGCAAACAAAAGGGTAAGTATGGGGATGTGATAATTGGGTAATATACATGCACGTATCATATTAATATTGCGTTTTTATATTACTTTATGTATCGAATAGTATTACTTTGTTACATGTTTGAAATGTAGGTTAAATGAAGCTTAACGAGCATTATTTGAGAAGGATATAAAAGATAACAAGACTATGGCTTGAAAGGTGCTGAAAATGAAGAAAACTGTACAAAGTGCAGGGAGGCCTTAAGCTAGGGCCTGAGGCCGTAACTTACGGCCCTGTGCTGAGTCCGTCTATGAACCACGTAAGACATGAGGTTTGACCGTCTGGTTGAAGGTAGGCCGTAATCTATGTCCTATAGTTACAGTCTAACGTGATATTTTGAGGATTGTTTTAAATTTTAAATCCTATTTAATCCCTAACATTAGGGTTTCCAAAAGACTCTTGCCTTCAACCCCAAGAATGAATCTTTGGACTATTTTGATCCATTGGCACTCTTTCTAATCATCAAGTGATCAAGGATTCATATGCACAAAGGGAAGATTAAAGAGATTATGATGAAGATGCAAGGCTAAACCACCCATGATCATCTCCGGGTGGACGGTTTATGATTGGATTATGAATGCTTGTGCTTTTACCTAGTCAAGACATAAACTTTGATTGTTTAACAACTTTTCTTTGTTTATGTGTTTTGAATCATGTGTTAATTAAATATTCTTGTTAGTTGATTTGATTATTGCTTATCAAGTTATCAGTTTTACATTGTTAACCATTGAGTAATAATTATGATGAAGATGCAAGGCTAAAGTTGTGGAAGAAGATTTGAAGACAAAGATGAAGAAAGTAACACCAAAATGCATTGGATGATTTTTTTCAGAAGTGGCTCCGTAACAACTACTTTGCGTACATGTCAATTAGTGGGAAACTATTATTGAAATGGCATGTCAACTACCGAGCGTTTTTTGGGAATTTAGTAAGCAAATGTTACCTTAAACCACCATAGCTATATCAGGTACTGTTTGGATGAATACCTAAAACTTAGCGCTTTTGGAGAGGCAACTCGGAGAACTTTGTGGGTATGTTCACTAGAAACCCTCACGAGACTTCACTCGTCCACTTGAGCCTACCGAGAGGTTTAAAAGGCTTGTCACATATGCTAAATGCAACCGTGATTCTTACGGAAGTGAGTTTAGAAATTTTATTTTATTTTATTTATTTATTTAGTCTTTGTTTCGTGTTTCTCCTCTACATACACTGTTGCAGTTCAAACACAAGATAAAAACACTTAAGTGTGGGGATGCACATGGATGTCCTACTGATCAGGCCTATGTACTCTTTCCTCTTCTTATTTGTTTGGTTTGTGTGGTGTGTTTGTTTCTTTTCATTTGTTTATGTACATGGTGGTGTAACAAACATGTTGGTTTTGGGAATGTGTTTAATTTAAAGTTTAGTTAATTTCGAGTCCTGGTATGCATAGCACAATGATGAGGATTTAGCCTTGCACTTGGGGGGACTAAGGTTTTAATAAACCCATTCTACATTGGGGACAATATATACCAAGTGTGGGGATGAGGTGATTAGGAACTTAAAAAATTCAGATGATTTGAAAATATTTTGAAGAAAAAAGAAGCTTCTAAACGAACTTAATTGTGAATCAAACCTAATTTCTCAATGTAAATCGCTAAGTATCAATTGCTTGTGCACATGTAGAGATCCGTTGGCATGGTTAGCTATAAGTCACACAAAAGTATGCCTAACAGGTAGTTTTCTATAAAATTAAGTAGGATTGCCTAGTTAGGTGTAGCAAACTAGACAATGAACAACATGCATGTTTCACACCCTTAACCCATCCTTTGTTTCTGTAAGAATTTGAGCCTAATGAGCATTTTCCATGATATACTTAGTTGCTCTTTTCATATTGTATTGAGTGTTTATCATAATGTGCATTTATTTTGGAACTCATGTAACTAATACATGTCGAGATCATGAACCATTACTTTGCATAATTGTGATGGAGGCATTAGGATAGCCATTTTGTTTAGACATTTTCATTTGATTAATCTACCTTAACATATTCCCTTTAGACGCCCCTTTGAGCCCCAACGTGTCATTTGAATGAGCCACATTATTAACCCTATTAAACTTTTAGCCTTTTTAGTTAAGCCGCATGGTGAAATCCAATTTATGACATGTCTAAGTTTTCTAGTATTTTTTTTCTTTTGAGTTGAAGTGTTGTGTTAGATAATAATCAACAACAAATATGGTTGATATATATACATATATATGTATATATATGTGTATGTGTGTGTGTATATATATATATATACACACACACATACACATATATATATATACATACATATATATATATATATATAGATATATATATACATACATATATATATATATAGATACATACATACATACATACATACATACATACATACATACATACATACATACATACATACATACATACATACATACATACATACATACATACATACATACATACATACATACATACATACATACATACATACATACATACATACATACATATATATATGTATATATATGTGTGTATATATATGTATATATATATATATATATATATATATATATATATATATATATATATATATAAAGAATAAAACAGAGAAAAAGAAAAAATGGCGATATATGAGGTCAAAATGACCAAAGTATGGAGAAACAAAAATAATGTGAATTCTTGTAGTGTGTTTGGGTCAATGTGATCCAATTTATAATAGTATTTGTAGTTTTTAGATTTAGCATGTTTAGATTGGATTTCATTCACCATTTGCCATTTTAAATCCTTTTACACACTCTTAATCCTACCCTAACATTACAACCCGTGAAATACCTGTTGGTTTGTGTATTGCACTATGTTAGTTGATGGAGATGTGATTTTTATACGAGCTTATAATAATAATATGCATTATTGGTTTGAGTGTTCCAGATATACAAGTATATGATCACTAGTTCACAAATTAACCCGAGAGGAGTGATAATTGCGAGAGATGTGAATGCATGTGTGTTGGAAGCCAAAGGTAAGTTATGTTAGGTTAGGTGATCCTAAGTTTTCAAACATGTAGTTACTTGTTGGGTTGTCAATCTTGAATGATAAAAATCTTAGAGTTAGGTATGCCTTGGGACCTTAACTCACACAAGGTTAAGAGATTATAAACTTATTTGATTGATTAGTGTTGAAGTGTTACAAGAGAGTTTGTTTGAGGGAAAACAAAAGTGTAAGTATGGGGATGTGATAATTGGTTAATATGCATGCACGTATCATAATTAATATTGCGTTTTTATATTACTTTATGTATCAAATGGTATTACTTTGTTACGTGTTTTTAATGTAGGTTAATTGAAGCTTAACGAGCATTATTTGAGAAGGATAAAAAGAATAACAAAAATACGGCTTGAAAGGTGCTGAAAATGAAGAAAACTGTACAATGTGCAGGGAGGTCCTAAGTTACGACCTAGCTACGGCCTGAGGTCGTAACTTACGACTCTGTGCTGAGTCCGTCTATGAACCCCATAAGACAGGAGGTTTGGCCGTCTGGTTGAAGGTAGGCCATAACCTACGGCCTATAGTTACGGTCTAACGTGATATTTTGAGGATGGATTCAAATTTTAAAACATATTTAATCCCTAACATTAGGGTTTTAAAAAGACTCTTGCCTTCAACCCCAAGGACGAATCTTTGGACTATTTTGAGCCATTGGCACTCTTTCCAATCATCAAGTGATCAAGGATTCATATGCACAAGGAAGATTAAAGAGATTATGATGAAGATGCAAGGCTAAACCACCCATGATCATCTCCGGGTGGACGGTTTGTGATTGGATTATGAAAGCTTGTGTTGTTACCTAGTCAAGACATAAACTTTGATTGTTTAACAACTTTTCTTTGTTTATCTGTTTTGAATTATGTGTTGATTAAAGATTCTTTTTAGTGGATTTGATTATTGATTATCAAGTTATCAGTTTTACATTATTAACCATTGATTAATAATTAGATTATTATCATTAATTGGTGATTACAAATAAAGTTTCTAGATTGTGGCATTAGTTAATTTACTAGTTAATTTACATAACCGGTTATCAAGTTCCTAGTTACCTTTCAAAAATTGTGATAAACAAGTTACGTCTATGTAACTTCAAGATTGGGTAAAACATAAGCCGCATGTTTAACTACATTCGTGAAACCCGGTTGTGATTCTTTTCATCTTAATAGTTCTAAACCAAGTCCAAGTTTTTGTTTTGTTTATTAAAGTGATCATTTTTATCCACTACAATCAAAGTGACAATAGTTTAGTTTTAATAATAAGTTAGTTAAATAAGCAAACATATCAAGTAATGCTAACCCTATGCTCCCCATGGATACGATACCTGACTTACTCTAGCTACCTAGGTTAATTAGGTTTTTGCAAGACCCAAATGATGGGTTATCACTTAACATACAAGACTAAAAAAACTAGGATGGATTATGTAAGGCCCCGATCCCGGGCACCTCACAGTTGGTCGTCATTACCCATAAAACATACATTTAATATAACTTAATAAAACCATGCAGCGGAAACTTTGAATTTACTATAAATGCTTTTGCAAAGTAATACAACACTCATTACAAAATATCGTTTGTTTGCATTACAATACAAAACATTAACAAAAGAATGCCATCCCAAAAGAGCTGAGTAGCCGCCTCGTGCCATCCTAAGCAACACTACCTGCCAACTGGAAAATACATAAAAGTCAGCGTTGCTGAGTGAGTTCTAGTTTTGTAATAAAACATACTTTTACTTATTTAAAAGTATCCTTTCGTGCGTGCGTTCATACATCATACGTACACAGAGATAATATTCGTTATTATCTTCATCATTCGTTATTCATCGTTATCTTTAACTTCTCGTGTGGATTCTGTCAGGCTTTACCCACTTCATAGCACTTGGCTATGATTACTGTGGTCGAATGACAAGAATCCCGTTCATACTTACTTGCACGCATTGAAAGGTGAATTGTACCAATACCATATGCTACACCCCGATCGTTATTAGCTACCGGGCCGTAGTCAACATATGACGGAAAATCGTATGCCACGGTACTAGAGGTAAGCGGTAGAGGTACCATGACCATGGTCAATCACAAAGAAGGACTAATCGCGTTATTCAATGCTTGCAAGACATAATTCGTTCGTTCATTAATGCATGTATTCATCATCATTCTTCTTTTCGTTCATTCGTTAATACATGCATTCGTCATCATGTTCCTCTTTCATTATCTTTCACTTTACGATACATAATACTTCATTAGTTCATTCTCGTTATTCGTAAAGTTTCAGAAAGATAAGCATACACAATTACAAGGAACATACACACACATCATACATACTCATCATACATTCATCATCATACATTCATCATCATACATTCATCATCATACGTAGCATCATACCATACTTAACAATATTTTAATAATATTGTCAACAATAATACACTGATAATAATATCAGTAACAATAAGGGTTAACCATAATCATCATTACATGCATGAAACATCATCATTTGTTAACCCTAGTCAACCCTGGTCAAAACCTCGAACTTCGGTATTGCAAGAAATTTCTGAAAATTCTAAGTATTCTGGGCGTTTTAGCCCTGTTGGGCGTATAAGCCCTCTGGCCGTATGAGCCCTGTTAGCCGTATGAGCACTGCTGGACTTTTCATCTTATACTTAGAATTATCTGGTCATACGACCACACTGTTGGTCGTATGAGCACTATTGGTCGTACCATCCCTAGACTTAGAAACATGTTCTGATCATACGACCACACTGTTGGTCGTATGAGCATTATTGGACTCCAACACTTAGAAAAATCACTGAGTCATATGACCACTGTTGGTCGTATGAGTCCTGTTGGACTTTCCAACACTTAGAAATATGTCCTGGTCATACGACCACACTGTTGGTCGTATGAGTCCTATTGGGCCTTAACACTTAGAAAAATCCTGGTCATACGACCACACTGTTGGTCGTATGACCACTGGTGGACTCATCAGCCTGTAATTATTTATTCTAAGTCCTATTTTCAAACATATTAGTAACCTGCTCATGTTTCCAAGTCCCAAACATTAAAATGCCTAGTTCTAAACATACACACATGATTCTAGGCATGAATCTAACATAAACATAAACATACATACATTCATTTCATACGGGTATCAACCAAATTTTATAAAAACATACATACATGCATTTCCAGCCCCAAAACGTTTAAAAATCAGTAAAAAAAGGGGTCTAGAACTCACCTTAATTTGCCTTCGGGTTTTAGATGTCCTTTCCTTGAACGTCTCAGTCGTTTATACACCTAAAACACACACACAGTGCAACCCGAACACACTAGTTACATTTATAAGCTCATAAATGGTTCTAGAATCGTCCTAAACATCATAATTCGAGATTTCTTACCTAACAAACTTCGAATTTCTCAGGTTCTTCTTCAAAAATCCCGATGGTTTTCTGCTCCTGCTGCTTTCTCTCTCTAAAATATCAAATGAATGAATACTCAGGCAACGTGGGAGGCCATACCACCTTTTCTATCAAATTAATAAGGAGTTTGCCCATTTGGCACTTTTGGCCCTTCCACAAAAGCAGACTTTTTATTTCCTTCTCCTTTCTTTCTATTTCATTCTTTTAATTTCTTTAATAAGAAATTACGGGTGTTACAAGTCCACCCCCCTTATATAGGTTTCGTCCCCGAAACCTGTTATTCCTCAAACAGATGTGGGTAGTGTTGTCTCATCTCTTCTTCAGTCTCCCACGTAGACTCGGATCCCTTCCTGTGCTTCCACTGTACACGCACAAGAGGAACCACTTTATTCCTTAACCTCTTTTCTTTACGATCAATGATTGCCACTGGTTGCTCCACGTAGTTGAGCCTCTCATCCACCTCAATATCCTCCAGTGGTACAACCATGTCTTCATCAGCTAAGCACTTTCTTAAATGAGATACATGGAATGTGGGATGAATTCCACTTAACTCATCTGGCAGCTCAAGTCGATAGGCCACCTCTCCTACTCGTGCGACAATTCGGAAAGGTCCTATGTATCTCGGGCTTAGCTTCCCTCGTTTCCTGAATCTAATGATTCCTTTCCAGGGCGAGACCTTCAACATTACTCGGTCACCAACCTTGAACTCTATCGGTCTTCGCCTCTTGTCAGCATATGACTTTTGTCTATCTTTCGCCGCCTTCATGAAGGCTTTGATCTTTTCTAATTTCTCAGTTGTTGCTTCAATCACCTCAACACCTCCCAGTTCCTTCTGCCCAATGTCTCCCCAACATACGGGCGTCCTACATCTCCTACCGTATAGCATCTCATATGGTGGCATGCCAATACTGGCATGATAGCTATTGTTGTACGAGAATTCTGCTAACGGCAGGTGGTCGTCCCAACTTCCCCCAAAATCGATCACGCACGCCCGAAGCATGTCCTCGAGTGTTTGGATCGTCCTCTCAGACTGACCGTCTGTCTGAGGGTGATATGCTGTACTAATGTGTAGCCTCGTCCCCATTGCATCGTGAAATCTCTTCCAAAACTTGGAGGTAAACCGGGTGTCACGATCGGACACAATAGACACCGGTACACCGTGACGAGCTACAATTTCCTTGATAAACAGATCCGCCAATCTTTCAGATGAGTACGTCTCGCGGATCGGTAGGAAGTGGGCACTCTTTGTCAAACGGTCCACTATCACCCATATGGCATCATACCCTTTAGGGGTACGTGGTAATTTCGTGATGAAATCCATGGTGATGTGTTCCCACTTCCACTCGGGTATATCCAACGGTTGGATCTTTCCGTAGGGTTTCTGGTGTTCCGCCTTTACTTGTAAACAAGTCAGGCACTTACTCACGTACTCCACTACGTCACGTTTCATACCCGGCCACCAGTAATCCTTCTTCATATCGTGGTACATTTTGGTAGCACCGGGGTGAATGGAGTATCGGGTCTTATGGGCCTCATCCATGATTCTTCCACGTAGATCCCCGTATCGAGGAATCCACATTCGCCAAATCGGGTCTTAACACCAAGAGTGTTCTCACCCAATTCCGTAACTAGGCCTCTCATCCTTCGGAGTTAAGACGATCTTCTTTCAAAGCCTCGTCTTGAAACTCCTTAACCTGTGTCATTACATCGGGGGTCATGATCAGCTGATAAGCCTTCACCCGAATCGGTTCAGGTCGTTCTTTTCGACTAAGGGCATCAGCCACCACATTGGCTTTGCCCGGGTGGTAACGGATCTCACAATCATAATCTTTTATCAGTTCCAACCACCGCCTCTGCCTCATGTTTAGATCCTTCTGCTCGAAGAAGTACTTCAAGCTTTTGTGGTCAGTGAAGATTGTGCACTTCGTCCCGTATAGATAGTGCCGCCAAATCTTCAACGCAAAAACCACCGCGGCTAATTCTAGATCGTGTGTGGGATAGTTGACTTCGTGGGTCTTCAGCTGTCGAGATGCGTAGGCTATCACCTTTCCACGTTGCATCAACACACAACCTAGCCCAGAATGAGATGCATCCAATAGACCACTAAGTCTTCATTTCCCTCGGGCAATGTCAAGACAGGAGCTTGTGTCAGTCTCGTCTTCAATTCCTCAAAAGCGTCCTCCTGTTCTCGACCCCACACGAACTTTACATCCTTGCGAGTCAATTTTGTCAAGGGTGAGGCTATCTTGGAGAAGTCTTGAATAATCTTCTATAGTAGCCCGCCAGCCCCAAGAAGCTGCGAATCTCGGTTGGCGTCTTTGGTGATTTCCATTGCATCACAGCCTCAACCTTTGCCGGGTCCACCATTATTCCTTCTGCATTCACTACGTGACCCAGAAATTGCACCTCGCGTAACCAAAAGGCGCACTTGGAGAACTTGGCATACAATTTCTCCCTTCTCAACGTTTCCAGTACTTCCCGAATGTGACCGGCATGCTCTTCTTCGCTTCTCGAATAAATCAGGATATCATCGATGAACACAATCACTGATTTATCTAACATTGGCCGACACACTCGGTTCATCAAATCCATAAAAGCAGCCGGCGCATTAGTCAACCCAAAAGACATGACAAGAAACTCGTAGTGACCATAGCGCGTACGAAAGGCTGTTTTAGGGATATCCTGCTCCTTTACTTTCAATTGATGGTAGCCAGATCGAAGATCTATCCTCGAGAACCAACTGGCACCCTGGAGCTGATCGAACAAGTCATCGATTCTCGGTAACGGATACCGATTCTTTATTGTCAACTTGTTCAATTCACGGTAGTCGATACACATTCTCATGCTACCGTCCTTCTTTTTCACAAATAAGACCGGGGCACCCCAAGGAGAGATACTCGGCCTAATGAAGCCCTTGTCAAGCAACTCCTGCAGTTGCTCCATTAACTCCTTCATCTCCGTAGGAGCTAATCGATACGGTGCCTTGGCGACAGGTTGGGCACCGGGTATTAAGTCAATTTGAAATTCAATTTCGCGGTCAGGTGGCAATCCCGATAAGTCCTCCGGGAACACATCTGGAAACTCGCACACAACCGGAACGTCGGATAGTTGTGGTGTTGGTGTTTCCACATCCTTCACGTAACATAGGTAGGCGTTGCACCCACGCCTCATGCACTTCCCCGCCACCGCCATCGAAATCACCTTCGGAATCATCGTTACCCGATCACCGTATATTGTCACCAGACTCCCGTCAGATGCCGTCAATCTAATCATCTTTTTCCGACATACGATATTCGCTTCATAGGTTGCCAACCAATCCATCCCTAGTACTACATCAAATCCACCTAGGGGCATCACATGTAATCTAGCAGCAAACCTATGACCTTCTAATTCTATGGTACAGTCCTCTATCATATCAGTAACTCTAGTGGACTTACCAATAGCAGTTTCTACATAAAAAGGCTCACTAATGCATTTACTACTAACAGGCAATTTAGCACAGAAAGTAGCAGAGATGAAACTCGTACTAGCACCAGAATCAAATAACACAGAAGCAAGAGTTTGATTTACTAGAAACGTACCTGACACCACATCGGGGTCCGTCCTAGCCTCTTCCTGCGTCATAGTGAAAGCCCTGGCACTTGCTCTCGGACCTTCACTTCCCGTCTTCTTTACCCCTGAAGCCTCCGCCCTCGGCTTCTTACAGTCCCTACTCATATGGCCACTTTCTCCGCAGTTAAAGCACTTGCCCATCCGGCAGTCTTTGATATGTGCCCTGTCTTCCCGCACTTAAAGCAGAGGTTGGATCCCCATTTGCACTCCCCTGAGTGCTCCCTTCCACACTTACCACACTTTCTCACCCCAGCTCCAGACATGACCACTCGGCGGTCATCCACCCTTGCCTTCTTGTTGTTCGTCGAAGTATCACCCCGACCAAATCTCTTCCCCTGCCAGTTCTTCTCTCCACTTCCTTTCTTGCTTCCCTCAGCCTTTACCAAAGCAGCCCGTTCATTGAATAACCTTCCAGCCAAATCCACTGCCGACCTGAAAGTGCTTGGTCGGGCAGAAATCAAGTGCCAACGAATTTCAGCTGGCAGCCCCTGGATATACCGGTTGATCTTTCGAGACACCGGCGTCACCTGCTCCGGCACCAACAGCGCCAATTCGTTAAACTTGGTGGTATATTGTTGGTGGGTCATTGTCCCTGCCTCTAACTGCAGGAACTCTCTCTCAATTCTATCCATTTCCCGACGAGGACTGAATTCCTCGATCACCAGCCTTTTTAACTCAGCCCACTTCATCTTCCCTGTAGCCCTACTACCCTCGGCTTGGACTATATTTTTCCACCAGCATAAAGCCGACCCTGTGAAAGAGTGGGTAGCAAACTTCACCTTCTTGTCCTCCTGGCAATCGCTAATATCGAGGACAGCTTCCATTTCCATCACCCATTGGTGAGCATCAGTAGCAGTACCAGAACCATCAAAAGTTGGGGGCTTGCACCTCATGAATGCCCCGTAGTTACAACCCGGGCTGTCTCCCGTAACTGCTCTTCTTCCTCTTCCTCTTCATCATCGGATAGTACTGTTTCTGCTTCCGTCTGTTGCTGTCTTCCTGTGGACCGATTCCTCCCCGTCTATCATCTTCACGTACTGCCTTTATCACTTCGGTCACTACAGACGGTAAAATCGTCTGCATGACTTGGTGCACCTCCTCGATCACTGTCTCTTTCACCGAGGCTCTCACATCATCACTCTCATCCACTCCCCCCGAGGGAGTAGTATTAGGTTCTTCGGGAACCTTCTTCTCTTGTCTAGGCCTTCCTCTTGTGGCTCGTGGTTCCGCACCACTTCCGCCACTGCCACCACCAATTGGGGCTTTAGATGATCTACCACCGACCATCTTCTATCACACTGAAAGATTTAAACACCAACACGGTCATTCCAGGAAATGGCTCAGTTTATGTCAAGTATAATAAGTCCCTAATTACAGTGGCCAGTTGTGATTAGCCACTTACTCTACTCTTCACACCCCGAGCATTACCTGTCCTGACTACATTAGTATCTAAGTCTAGCAGTACACATAAACATATAACATGCGCACGTAACACTGGTTAACTTTCAAGAAAATACCTGATGGCACGCAACTACTCAGATGGCATTCCCTTCCTTTCTGTCCCAATTTCAGTTTAAGTTTAGGTTTATTTTAAAAATTTACCCATTTCACTTAAACTTTGGCTCTGATACCAACTTGTAAGGCCCCGATCCCGGGCACCTCACAGTTGGTCGTCATTACCCATAAAACATACATTTAATATAACTTAATAAAAACCATGCAGCGGAAACTTTGAATTTACTATAAATGCTTTTGCAAAGTAATACAACACTCATTACAAAATATCGTTTGTTTGCATTACGATACAAAAACATTAACAAAAGAATGCCATCCCAAAAGAGCTGAGTAGCCGCCTCGTGCCATCCTCAGCAACACTACCTGCCAACTGGAAAATACATAAAAGTCAGCGTTGCTGAGTGAGTTCTAGTTTTGTAATAAAACATACTTTTACTTATTTAAAAGTATCCTTTCGTGCGTGCGTTCATACATCATACGTACACAGAGATAATATTCGTTATTATCTTCATCATTCGTTATTCATCGTTATCTTTAACTTCTCGTGTGGATTCTGTCAGGCTTTACCCACTTCATAGCACTTGGCTATGATTACTGTGGTCGAATGACAAGAATCCCGTTCATACTTACTTGCACGCATTGAAAGGTGAATTGTACCAATACCATATGCTACACCCCGATCGTTATTAGCTACCGGGCCGTAGTCAACATATGACGGAAAATCGTATGCCACGGTACTAGAGGTAAGCGGTAGAGGTACCATGACCATGGTCAATCACAAAGAAGGACCAATCGCGTTATTCAATGCTTGCAAGACATAATTCGTTCGTTCATTAATGCATGTATTCATCATCATTCTTCTTTTCGTTCATTCGTTAATACATGCATTCGTCATCATGTTCCTCTTTCATTATCTTTCACTTTACGATACATAATACTTCATTAGTTCATTCTCGTTATTCGTAAAGTTTCAGAAAGATAAGCATACACAATTACAAGGAACATACACACGCATCATACATACTCATCATACATTCATCATCATACATTCATCATCATACATTCATCATCATACGTAGCATCATACCATACTTAACAATATTTTAATAATATTGTCAACAATAATACACTGATAATAATATCAGTAACAATAAGGGTTAACCATAATCATCATTGCATGCATGAAACATCATCATTTGTTAACCCTAGTCAACCCTGGTCAAAACCTCGAACTTCGGTATTGCAGGAAATTTCTGAAAAATTCTAAGTATTCTGGGCGTTTTAGCCCTGTTGGGCGTATAAGCCCTCTGGCCGTATGAGCCCTGTTAGCCGTATGAGCACTGCTGGACTTTTCATCTTATACTTAGAATTATCTGGTCATACGACCACACTGTTGGTCGTATGAGCACTATTGGTCGTACCATCCCTATACTTAGAAACATGTTCTGATCATACGACCACACTGTTGGTCGTATGAGCATTATTGGACTCCAACACTTAGAAAAATCACTGAGTCATACGACCACTGTTGGTCGTATGAGTCCTGTTGGACTTTCCAACACTTAGAAATATGTCCTGGTCATACGACCACACTGTTGGTCGTATGAGTCCTATTAGGCCTTAACACTTAGAAAAATCCTGGTCATACGACCACACTGTTGGTCGTATGACCACTGGTGGACTCATCAGCCTGTAATTATTTATTCTAAGTCCTATTTTCAAACATATTAGTAACCTGTTCATGTTTCCAAGTCCCAAACATTAAAATGCCTAGTTCTAAACATACACACATGATTCTAGGCATGAATCTAACATAAACATAAACATACATACATTCATTTCATACGGGTATCAACCCAAATTTTATAAAAACATACATACATGCATTTCCAGCCCCAAAACGTTTAAAAACCAGTAAAAAAAGGGGTCTAGAACTCACCTTAATTTGCCTTCGGGTTTTAGATGTCCTTTCCTTGAACGTCTCAGTCGTTTATACACCTAAAACACACACACAGTGCAACCCGAACACACTAGTTACATTTATAAGCTCATAAATGGTTCTAGAATCGTCCTAAACATCATAATTCGAGATTTCTTACCCAACAAACTTCGAATTTCTCAGGTTCTTCTTCAAAAATCCCAATGGTTTTCTGCTCCTGCTGCTTTCTCTCTCTAAAATATCAAATGAATGAATACTCAGGCAACGTGGGAGGCCATACCACCTTTTCTATCAAATTAATAAGGAGTTTGCCCATTTGGCACTTTTGGCCCTTCCAAAAGCAGACTTTTTATTTCCTTCTCCTTTCTTTCTATTTCATTCTTTTAATTTCTTTAATAAGAAATTACGGGTGTTACAGATTAATACTTATCAGTGTTTATAAAATTCATATGCCCAACGTATACAAAATACATTAACACATTGCATAGGTAGTTCTAATCCATCACTATCTTTTATTTGAAAATCTTATTCATCCACAGACGTTAAGTCTCCTATCTAGGTAGTGTCTCCTGACACCTCTAGCTCATGCATTACAAGCTAAAACACATCAACAACAATATTATTGGTGAACCATAACCAGAGACTCAAAACTATTAGATAGTATAACCGTGTGGGTGGAAGCAAATTGTTTATTAAAACAAATCTCACTAACGCCCTCATACTTAGAGAAGTGTCCGTCAACATATATGCTATACCAGGGTTCAATACATGATGGTGGGTAGGTTAAAGGCACCCAGACCGATCGAATCCTGACTCGTCATGATATATGCATAGCAGATAGCCCAAAGGATCCTACACTCTCAGGTCACAGACAACAGATCATGAACTCTCCGATGACAGACAACACTAGCGATCCTACACTTCCAACTAATCCTGAAGGATTGTAACCTCAGTGATTGGTGATTCATTCATGAGCCCATCCTCACATGAAACCTGCAAGTGAGGCCCCTCCTACCTAGATGGATCCAACTAAAAGCACATATGCCCAGAGATGATTAGCGATTTAGTCTAGATTCTGTCCACATACATTTATGATTTACTCGTGACTATAGTGACTGACAGGTATGCCGGCCCATCAGGGACAATTTAACTTACCATCACACAAACATAAAGCATTTATTTAAAATGTTTAACCAGCTCGAATACAACCCTAAAAACTATTAAGAAAAGAAGACAGTTATAC
This sequence comes from Flaveria linearis, assembly GCA_024085815.1. Taxonomy (NCBI): domain Eukaryota; kingdom Viridiplantae; phylum Streptophyta; class Magnoliopsida; order Asterales; family Asteraceae; genus Flaveria; species Flaveria linearis. The sequence goes on from CM044010.1 coordinate 81,780,983, forward strand.
TCAAGGATTCCCGAGTTTTGTTTAAAAAAATAACGTATTCACCTTTAAGATCAAGTTAACTCTTATTTTATCATCACAGGTTAGTCTCAAATGGCTTAGGCAACATTTTTAGTTATTCACTTCAGCTAGAAACATCCTTTACAAACTTTACGTAGCTTCGAATCTACTAGAATTGAGCGTCGGGTTGCGAAACGAGTCAGAATGGATCTTGGGCATGAATACCGAGATTATGTGTGTGTATTTGAGTATGGATGTAAATAAAACGAGTAGAGTACTCAACTTTATATATATGAGGTCGGCTAGTCGATGCGTCCTGGCATAGTCTGGGCGATGCGCCCGTATCGGGTGTCACCCCTTCATGCATAACACGTTGAGCATGAATTGTCTCGAGCCCCTTGTGGTGATGCAGCCAGTCCAAAGCTGATATAACGCACATTGGTATCTACGTGTCTAATACCCGTCCATTGGTTAGCATCCACGTGTCGTCCTTGAATTGTTTCCTTAGCCAAGTCGATGCGCCCCGCATCCAATATTGGATGCGGGCTACAACAACTCTAAATATGATTTTTATTCATTTTTTAGATGACCCAAAAGCTCAAACCCAACTAGAGGCTTTGTCCCTCGAACCCCACTAGAGGCTGCCACCTCTTGTACCCGGCTTTCAAGGGCTTTCGCCCCCGAACCCCTTCTATCTAGAGGATACTTTGGGTCTAGATTTAAGTAGTGTTACACATAGCAGGTTTGAGGGCATGGACAGACACAAGAAGCGTGCCCTTTCTTGATGTGATCAACTCTTCAGTAAATTCCACCACTAGTTTAATGGTAGACAGTAGTGTTATGGGTCTGCTAGTTCTTATATTAACATAAAATTATGAATAGTATCCTAAATAAATCTTCTAATCCTTTTGCTTCAGACCTAACAAACTCATATAGAAATCCCACCAACTTCAAAAATCAAGATATATATTTTTGATAGTCGATACCCTCCTTTTGCAAATGAAGGTACTCGTTCTCTAGTTGCTCCACCGCATGTTGAAGCATATATTTCTCTAAAAACGCTTTCGAAATCTTTCCCAACCCATTTCGTATACCTTCAACCTTCCCCTAGTGGATAATATGGTCTTCTACTAGGTGTGAGCTTCGATCTTAAAGGATTGAGCAGCAAATTTAATCCTATATTCCTTCTTGCAGCCATTGACATCCAACATGGTTTCAATCTCTTCAATCCATCAAAGAGCGTTAGTATTAGACTTATCCCCTTAGAAAAACTCAGGTTTATAGGTGATGTAGTTTGGGTATGTACATCCTTTTGATTCTAACTCCTTCAACTTTTTCTTTCTGGGCTTGTCTATTTCCTCAAAAATAGAAGAACTAGAGTTGTTGTCTTCCCGTTCGTCATTGTAGGAAGACCTGAATTATTATGATGATACCTTGGTCCTCTACTTTCCTATGCCTTTGCTACCATATGGCTTATCTTCTCCTTGCACTACCTTAGTGACTCCAGCGATGATTGCAGGCATGGTCGTGGATATTCCAATAGGAATCATTTGTTCCAACTCGACCACGAGTTTGACTTTCCTTTGTTCCTCGATCGGAGGAGGTGAACTATTTTTAATCTCAACAGACGGAGATGGCATTTTCTAAGATTAGCGTGGGCCTTCCCCTTGGTCCTCCTAGATGGACATTCATTAGTCGTTTCTGCAGCCTTACTACCCTTGGCCTTAGCTATTCTAAAGAAATATTAAACGGATGCATGTTAGATACTAGGGTCGTTACTCATATCCAAGTCATGTAGACTTGGTTATCAAACTCACAATCCAAACCCTAATTATATATGACCACCGTCTAGCAACTAATTAAAGCACAATCATCAATCACATAAGTTGTTATCATATACATAGTCTTACATTGTTAAATCTATCAATAATTCATTACATGGTTCAATTGAATACATCATGTCCTAATACATCATGTTCTAATATAAGGCTATCAATTACATTGCATTCCAATTATGAATCCTAAACATATCTAGTTCCCTAATCAATCCTGGCGACCTCAAAGTTACTACCTTCTACTCGGACCTCTAGTCTTATGCCCCGATCGGTCCAACCCATGCATCTGGTCAACCTCCTGATCCTCAGGATTACCCCACACTCTAATGATATCATCCATATGAACACTCGCTAATCATCGAAACATATCAGGGGAATGATAGCTAGATGATCCAGTGCCAAAAGAATTTCAGGCCGATTCTGGATATGAAGGGTACGATGTGTATGATGTTGTTATCTTGTAAGGATTATAAGGTGCACATATCGACGATGATGAATAGGTGTAATAAGGTGTGGTGCATAACCTACTGGGGTGAGTGGTAAACAACAGGTGGAAGTGGGTACACTTACTAAGGGTGCATAAACTCCCATGAAAACCTCACAGTTATGAAATGACATTTTATTATTCATTTCATACTTATACTGAATCTTGTCCCATGACAAATCCGTTACCCAAAAATGATCATTCCCAGATTATAACTATCACATGCATCCTAATCATCATCTATTGGTTTGGTTTCTTCCAAAAACCCTGGTTTGTCCATGTGATTCATAATGATGCATAATATGAAGGCGTTAGAACCTTACCATAAGGGTTGGAGGCACACCAATAAAACCGAGCCTCCACAGCTGCGACCTCCATAGCTCACCACCGAGTGATCTAACACTACAAAGGAGTTTTCAAATGTCACATACATGCTCAAACATGATAATAACTCGTACTAACAAGGTTTTGAGGCCTACCAACGAAACCGAGCCTCAACATGCTTATTTCAAGCCAAATAAACACCCACGAGTGTTTATACAAACTTCGATCATCACGCCAAGCCTTGAACTGAGTCAAAATCATAGAAAGGGAGTAGTATTTGATTTGAGATAGAGAATAGACCAAGAGTGAGATGGATAATATGGTTCAAATTAGATTTTCAGATTCTTATACCATCTTTACCAGACTGGGGTCCTTGGCGGACCCTTACGCCACCCTTGGCAGTCCGCTACTGACTTAAAATGACATATTCGAATATTTCAAATGAAATATTTACATCATTATCATCATCATTATCATCATCATTATCATCATCATTATCATCATCATTATCATCATCATTATCATCATCATTCTCATCATCATCATTATCATCATCATCATTATCATCATCATCATTATCATCATCATCATTATCATCATCATTATATCATCATTATAAACACAAAAAAATAAGTTTCAAACTGGTCCAAATCGGTTTGAGGGGTTCGAGTATTCAGTGAGCCAAACCGATTTATAACCTGAACCGGTTTAAAAAACCGGTTACCATGACAAAAAAATGGTTTGATATATAACCCAAACCGGTTTGGGGAAAAACACGATTTATACACCTCTAGTGGAGGGGACACTCATATCATGAGTGACTTACTACAACATGAACCAATCAATTAAAATATTTCAAATCAAACAATGTTACATACCACACAAAACCACAAATTTAAAGGAGGCACTCATGTCACTCTATGCCACAAATTTTTATTAAACAATAACTTCATAAATTTTAAAAAGTTAAAATCTAAAATTAAACCTACATTTAAATAAATAAATTAAAAAAAATAACTTATACTAATTTCCGTCATCCGAAAATGTGATATTCATATTCTCTGTGACATGTTCAACGAGTTTAAATCTAAGCCTAAAATGTGTGTCCTCATTGTGCAACTCCAAAATTATATCTTCATTCTCAATTAAATTGGTCGGTGAGTCTCGAATGTACACGAGGAAAATAGCGTTGCCATCATTTTCTATAAATATTTTGGAGTAAAATGGACACGTACATTTGATTCCTCATTTTTTTCCATCTTAATTGCTCTAGCCGGTTGTGCAACTATTTGTCATTTGGCTTTAAAACACCAAAAGCTCGTCCATGACTTTTCTTGCCAATTTGCTTTTAAAACACCAAAATTCGTTACCTTATAAAATTAAAATAGCATTATAAAATTTTCAAGACCCTTACGTGATGTCCTAGTAGACATAACTAAAATTAATCGTATGTGTGGGTGAATTATCTATTGCGAGTTGACGTATTGTCGAAATGTATTTTTGTATTGACGTGAACTTTCTTTCCACCTTCCATCAAACACTTCTTGAAACCATGAAAAGTTATTATGTATATCTTCAATAATCCGTAGAAATAAATCTAGAGGGAACCGAAACATATTTCTAAACATCTAGCCTTTGTAATCCGGGTCCTCTCCAAAATAGACATTCATAAGAACGTTATTAGCTTCAACACGATCACGTTTCAAGATTCGTTTTCTTGAACTTTCAGTCCCGTCAACATGCTAAGCAAGACGGCTAAAAATTACAAACCACCAGACTCGAAACTATCCTAAGATGAAGAGAGAATATAAAATTGGTAGGACGATTTTGAAAAGTTAATAATGAGTAAAAGATGTTACAGATTGGTGTAAAATTTTGTGTTATATTGGTTTAAATTTATAGTGGTGATTTTTGTTAATTCAAAAAGAGTCGTTGGAGTGGGTTGGTGGGGGGCAACGACTAGTTGCAATTTGAAAAGGATAGTGACTTACAACGAGAACATGTTGTGAAGAAGAAACTGACGACATGTCGGCGTTGCCGCTCAACATAGTCCCATGCCGTGGTCTTACGACGGGTGCGTCGTGTTCACCCTAAGAAATTTCAAAAGAGATGGCGATGGAGACAAGATTGCTATCATGTTTATGAATATTTAAGACTTTTGGCGGCCACGTAAATAATTCTCTCAATTGTCTTATAAAAATATACTTGGGAAAAAAGCGAGTATCACTAGACTTGCAAACTGGCAAATGACACCCTCACACAAAAACATTATAAGAGGCACTTGATATACGGTTCTAAACCAGACCATGGATTCACATGAAAATATTAAAAAATATATTCAATAATTTCATGGTTCTAAATATACTTAATACTTTTTTTTAAGAAACGTATATGCCCCTGGTTTATAAAAAGATGTATGAAAATTCATGTTTTTTAAATATTGTCTCAAACATAAACTCATAAATTATGTATTATATAAGTTATATAAAGTTAGGATCAATTGAGAACTAAAAAATATCTTAAGAACACAACTCATATCATAGCTTATATTTTTTAAATTTTATATTTCTTCTACATGCAGTTTCGTGTGTTTAGAATCGTCGTAAAACCATCAAAGTAACATAAAAAGCTATTAAGTAATTTTCATATGTTTTACATTTTTATTTATTTAGCTAAAATCTATAGATAGTATAACCTACATATGATTTATACATATGTTGGTTAGAAATCATTCACTATTTTATTTTTGATTTTCAGTAGAGATGAATAATATTACTAGCCTTAGACCAGCGTTTCATCGCGGTTTGATTTGGAGCGTATAAATAACGTAATAATTATAGTTTTTAGCATTATCATGGTTTCGGTGAGTTTAACTATATATGCACTCGGATTGTCCATACACATCTTTAAGTGGTTTATTATTATATTGTCATAATACAATTATCGAACATTAAATTGTTATAGATACAATAACGTGACAGATACACGATATTATATTACAACTAATATAATAAAATAAATATTATTGTTATTGATATTAACCTTATAATAATAATTAGCAGTATTAGTATTAATATGATAATATTTATTATCATTGTAATTATTTTTTGAAACATATTAAATAATGTCATTAACTAACATATTTTTCATAAATATTAAAATTATTAACTCATAATATGCCCCTAAAAATAATAGCATTATTGTTATTACAAATATGAAGATATACAAACAAACAAACAAACATACCCAGTGTATCCCGTTGGAGAGCAGGGTGTGGGAGGGGTATATATGAAGATATATATTAGTTATATACTTAAATATTTAAATAAAATAATATCTAATTTAAATAGTATTTAGTTATAAAATATAATTAGTAATATAAATTTAATGTTATTTTATAGTATCATAAATAAAATAAATTTAAAGTAAGTTAATTAAATAATATCATATTATGAAATAATGTATTTATAATGCGTACAAAATAATATATTAATTAGAGGAAATTATTAAATAGGGGCAAAAATTGAACTATTATATAAAGCATTTACTATATGCTTAAAATATTGTATTAGGCGTCTTACACTTTGAATAAAGTTACTATATTGTCATCCTAAGATATATTTATTATGTAGTGGTTTGACCCGCGCGATACAATAAGTGTCACCGAGTCTCAATTGAAGTATCTAACCTGACATGACTTAAACACTAATTATATTTGGGTGTTATTATTATTATTATTATTATTATTATTATTATTATTATTATTACTATTATTATAACTATGTAATATTTAGTATTATATACTTATGTATATAACAAGATAATACTTAATTTTAATAATATTTAGTTATAAATATATAAATAGTAAATGTAATTTTAATTATTACTTTAAAAGCATTATTAATAAGATAATACTTAATTTAGTGAATTAAATAATGTATTAATTAGAAGAAGTATACTTATGAGGGTAATTTAGAAACTATTGCATAACATACTTGTATGTTGTGTTTAAAAAGTTGTCTTAGATGTCTTACATTTTGAATAAAATATAATTGTATCCTCCCTAAATGCTTTATATAGTAGTGTAGATGTTGATATTTTTAATCATATTTTATATAAACCATAAATAAGTTGTTTGTTGATAAGAGTTTTAGCCGTAATTAAGATATTTATGAATTCTCAAATGATACTAACCTATCTTTTTAATATAATTAGTTATCACAAAAATTATAAACAAAACAAACAACAAACATACCCAGTGTATCCCGCTGAAGAGCTGGGTCTGAGAGGGGTATGTGGTGGCAAGTCTTTCCTCTATCTTGAAAGATAGAGAGACCGCTTCCGAAAAGACCCCCGACTCGTTAACAAAAGCAATAACAATAACATAGCATACAACTATTGATAAACACAAAATAGAATTGTTTGCAGGTCCACTCTACCCATCTCGACTTGTCCTAAAAAGTTGTCTCTTTGACCCAAGCCAATGTTGACCCGTTAACCCAGCCTACAAGACCAGCTTGATATTGTATCGACTTGTCCTAAAAAGTTGTCACAAAAATTAATAAAAGATCATATTAAATTTCACCCTTAATATACTAAAAATGTTTTATAATAAAAAATTTGAAAATCTAAGTACTCTGGTCAAACACTTGTTAACTTTTCACATACAATAGTTTTTCAAGCTAATTAATGGAGTGATGGAGCCTTGTGACAAAAGAGGAGGCTCACAATTAAGTTCAAACATCACGCGTTTTCTCAGTGGTCATGAGAACATTGATGTTATTTTCCTTTAACATATAGTCTACCTTTTTCTTCTTTTTTTTTCCATAGTGTTTACCATTATTTCTTCACATACGTCCAAAGTTTGAAATTTCGATGAAATTTCTATACTAATGAAACTCCCTTGTGAAAATCCTATTTTGCAGTTTGTTTTACAGTACATGGTATTTAGCCCCTCGTGTTAGAGCTTGAAGTTTCAACGTTATAAATTATAGGATAATAAAATTAGAATATTTAACTATATCAGGTTTAATAAAATTATATATGTTATTACGATATACTGGTAGCATGGATAGAAAAATATTGACACATGTTTTACATAGCCTGTGAAAGATAGTAGATGACCAAATCCATGGAAAAATAATAATAACACTAGTATGACAATAAGAAAACTTTAAGCTAAATTAAATGGTAGATATAAATAAAATAGACTCACTTAAAACTGTTTATTATTAAAATTTTGATATGTTACAAGAAAGTAAGTTTAAGTAAAACATTGTAAAGTTCCTATACTTTGAATAAATAAAAAGACGACACCTAACTAATCCAGAGGTAAATACAAAATATACTCTTGTCTCTTTTAAATATTTCTTTGCTATCCACACTTCAGTCTTAGTTACAAGTTGTAGACGTAGGGTACAAATAACTCACACGAAACCAGGTATCCGAACTCAGAAGCCCGACCCATGCGGGCGCAACGGGTAAGCCAGCAGGATACGTGCCCCGCATTTAATTATATCGGGATCACCCCCAATCATAACCGATAATTCAGCAACGGTCGGAGAACATAAAAGGTAATGGATTTGCTAGGGAATAATCCCTGTAAATCAGCACACGTTTACAACAGACAAACACTATAAATACAAGATAAGGAGGATTGAGATCCTCAAGAAAGAATACACACAAAAACTCTCCCTTTATTCTCCCTACCGCATATTTCCATTCAACCAATACTTACTCTCGCGCCGGAGGGTCGTTACAGGGAGACTTCACCCCTGGAAAGCCTTAACTGGTGTTGTTTTTCTTCACCTCCGTTGCCCATCCTTAAGGCAACGGATAGGTGGAGAGGGTAAACCGTAGTTTGGTGGATGGATTGAAAAAGCGACTGACCACGGAAGGAGGAAGCTGGGTCGACGAACTTCCAAGCGTTTTATGGGCCTATCGCACAATGCAGAAGACAAGTAATAACGAAACACCATTCAGCCTGACCTATGGGACGGAGCAGTAATTCCAACCGAAATCAGAACACCATCGGTCCGGGTAATGAATAGTGAGACCGGGACCAAGAGCAAGAATTGAGACTCAACTTGGAGCTACGGGAGGAAAGACGAGAGATCGCGGCCATTCAAGAGGTAAAGTATAAGCAAAAGATGGAAAGATTCTACAACAACCGGGTAGGACCGTGCACGTTCAAGGCAAATGACTACGTACTCTGGAGCAACGAAGCGAGCAGAGCAAAACCACCAGGAAAGATAAGTCCCAACAGGGAAGGACCGTACGTGGTTATCGAGGCTCTTAGCAAAGGAGCATATAAACTAGCGCACCTGAATGGAGAAGAAGTACCACACACGTGGAACGGTGCACAACTAAAACGCTGTTATATGTAATACTTCCTGTACGCATGAACTCTCAAGAATTAATATATATCAAATGGCATCTATGCCTTGTTTGAATTAGTGTGTCGTTTTCTCTTTACATATTAAAAGCAAGGTCACCCGGACGGGTGTGCCTTACCTTTACATAATTACAAGTAAGGTCATCCGGACGGATGCACCTTGCCTTTACAATTTACAAAGCAAGGTCACCCAAACGGGCGTGCCTTGCCTTTACATAATTACAATCAAGTTTATCCGGACTTATGCACCTTGCCTTTACAATTTACAAAGTAAGATCACCCGGACGGTGTGCCTTGCCTTTACATAATTACAAGCAAGGTCATTCGGACGAATACACCTTGTCATTACAATTTACAAAGCAAGGTCTCTCGAAAGGGTGTGCCTTGCCTTTACATAATTACAAGCAAGGTCATCCGGACGGATGCACCTTGCCTTTACGATTTACAAAGCGATGTCACCTGGAAGGGTGTGCATTACCTTTACATAATTGCAAGCAAGGTCATCCGGACAGATGCACCTTGCTTTTATAGTTTACAAAGCAAGATCACCCGGACAAGTGTCCCTTGCCTATACATAATTACAAGAGAGGTCATCTGGAATGATGCACCTTGCCTTTACAATTTACAAAGCAGGGTCACCCGGACGTGTGTGCCTTGCTTTTACATAATTACAAAGCAAGGTCACTCGGACGGGTGTGCCTTGCCTTTACATAATTACAAGCAAGTCATCCGGACGGATGCACCTTGCCCTTATAATTTACAAACAAGACCACCGGACGGGTGTGGCCTCCCCTTTACACATTAGAAAGGAATGTCATCCGGACAGATGCACCTTGCCCTTGCATTTTACAAGCAAAAGTCACCCGACAAACAAGGATACCCGTACGGGTGCCCTTTGGCACTAAACTTAAAAAAAGGAAAACAAAACATGATGGGTCGCCCCTACAAGTACGGCCCATGACTCACGATTATGAACATATCACAATAAAACAGCGCAACAAGACATGATAGCCAAATAAGAACATTCATTAATAATATACGATCATTATAAGAAATAAAAAAAACAGACTCCGAGTTAACCTATCTACAACCTATGAAGGGGGAGCTAAGCAAGAGGGACCCGTGTTGGGATCTTCTTCCGCCTTTAGGGGAGCCAAGAAGTCCTTGAGAGTGTCAACCTCACCCTTCACCGCACACGCCACCACATTATCCAGGACCGGGAGCCGAAGCTCTTCAAAAGCATCGCTGGCAACTACGAATTTTGGGGCGACATCAGCGTCATATAGGGGTGAGAACTCTATGACCCCTCCGTCTCGGTGTAGGTTGAAAACCCTCCACTAGCCCCTCATGACGTCCCGCCACCTTTGCACAGGCAACCATCCGAGCAACCACGTCCATAAGTCATCACTATCAGGGATAGCCTCGACAGTCTTCAGAATGTCTTCGGACAGCAACCACCGATGGTCGGCCTCGGACTTCGCTAACTGTGTCTCCATCGAAACCTGCAACCAAAGATAGTTAGGAATGAATAAAAGAACAACAATGCACAAAGCAGCATGACAAGGATGTTACCTCGGTAGCCTGAAGCAGGTCACGTTCCTCCCGCAGCCTATCCCTGTCCGAAGATGTGGAAGCAAGCCGGCCTTCTCGGTCAACCAACATGCCTTTCAATTTACTCACCTCCTCAAACTGACCCTTGACAGTGTCCGCCCTCTCTTTCAGCAACTTATTGCTCCTCTCACAAAGCCACCTTAAAGGTTTTTCGGTCTTGCCCATGCTTGGATTAAAGCTCGAGAATCCGGCGAGACAACTGGCTATTCTCTTCCTCCAACTCTGTCGCCTGGGCCTTCAACTGGGCCATCTCAACCTTGTCCTCGATATACTGGTGTTGAAGCTCCTACTGGTGGAATTCACCGGCATGGTTGAGAACACGCCAGCCAAGCAGACCGCGGAGAAGTTGGATAAGGTCTCATGATCCGAGTTAAGTCGGAATTCCCTTTCAGCAGGAGGAAGAGCATTCTTCAGGAAATCCCGACATACCTCGGGGTTCACCAGGCGGAAGAATAGGTGATATTCCAGTCAGGGATGTACTTGGCACCATATGGTGAACCTGCCCAGTCAAAGGCAACGAATGAGAACTCCCTACCCGACAGATAACCCCTCCTTCATCACCGAGGAACTCGAATGATCAGGAGAGGCTACCCCGCCACTGGGAATAGGGTCAAAAGGAGGAACCTCGGGCGAGTGTCACCGCCCTCCGGGGCAATGGAACCGGATGTGACACCGGCTTCCACTCAGCTCGCCGCCCACATGGGCCTCCAAATCCTCCCAGCGAGTTTTTGTTGGAGTAACACCAGGAGGAGACGGGAACTAACCTACAAAAGAAAGGAAAGACGGTCAACATTAACCATAACCAAAGCGACGGGGAAAATGATGAGTGCATACCAGCAGAACAGGGAGAAGAAGAGGAGACTGGTCGTTTGGCGAGGGACTCCACCTGTCACTCATCTTGTGACGCTTCGATGGAGTGGATGAAATCTTAAAGGCCACACTCTTCTTGGCCTGTTAGGCTCAATAGTACAGTCGTGGCCACATCCAGTCGTTTCCGCCTCGTCAACGATGTCTCAGGGGAACCTCCTCTATATTAGAGTCCGGTCCACCTGCCCCTAAGATTTGGGATCCTGGGTCTTCTTTATCTGGCCCTCCCTCTCCAACTTCGCTTTCACCTCAACGGCAGCGACCTCAGCCCGGCCCTTGGAAGAGGAACCCCAGGATGACCTAGCAAGGGAAGGAGAGCGAAATTCCCTAGTGTATGGTCCAGGATGGGGGACTCCCCGGTCTTCACATCAAGGAGCGTCGGGTTAAACTAGGAAACCGCTACGGGAAAAGCACTTGGAAAAAACTCATAACTTAAAAGACATGGGAACGCATGTTAGATGAATTACAACACCAAAAAGCAGGAGAAAATGAGAAAAGCTACTAACCTTTATCCCTGACGGTAGAAATAAGAATCTTGTGATGACGACCCAGATGCGGCTCATACCGACCCCGACCAGAGCATGCTCCGGAAGCTCACAGAACGGGGCCGGTTCCCGGGAGAGGAGTCTATAATTGGAATCTGAATCGAACTCCTCCTTCTTAAGAGGAGTATCCACATGCATCTCCATGGCCTCCCTATAGTGCATGCCCTGCGGAATCACATCCTCCCGATATAGAAAAACTCGTTCTTCACCCCTTGAAACTGGATGGAACTTCGCCGGCATCAGGAGCCACACTATGGAACTTCTTGAACGAAAACCAATCGCCCTTCTGGGTGATCTCGTAGAAGATCACAAAAAGTTTGACCCCCAGTTCGATCTGAAGGGCGCAACAGCATAACTCAAAATGAGTAATGCGACACATACCCATGGATGAACCTGAGTTAAATGAATGCGGTAGAACTGGAGAAGGTTTAGGGTAAAGACGTAATGGAAAGCGGAAGTTCGTACGGGTGAAGAAGTAGGCGTAAATGGTCATCTTCCCGGCGGGAGCATCGAGGGCAGTATCGTTAGGGTTCGGAAGTTGTGGCTCCCACAGAGGATGAATCTGGTATCGGTTCACCACCCTGTTGAACTCCTGCTTGGAGAACTTGACCGAGCAGGTGTTACGATCAGAGGGATCCAACTCCGAACCCTTGACGACCTTGAGTTTCTCACGAGCGGAAGAGGTGGATTTTTTCGACATTGTTAGGACAACGAAGAAGAAGAAACAACGAAGGATATTTTAGGGTTTTGGATGAAGTGAAACAAACCAGGAGATTCCCCCGCCTTTTTTAGGCATTTTCTCTCTCCTGGCGCATTAAATGCCCCCCGAAAAGAGACAAGGCAGTTGAGGAACTTTTTGAAAATGAACCAATGAGAAAGCAGTATCACCCATTGATAGTTGGATAATGATGGTTCCACTACATGGCCACACCAGACAAGGAAGAACCCCGCAGCCGCGCGATTGGGTCTCATAAATGCATAAGATAAAGTCATCATACCCTACAAAAGAATGTTTTAGTCTAGCATGTTAAATATTAACAACCTAAACTAGGGGACTTGTAGACGTAGGGTACAAATAACTCACACAAAACCGGGTACCCGAACCCGGAAGCCCGGCCCATGCGGGCGCAACGGTAAGCTAGCAGGACACGTGCCCCGCATTTAATTACATTGGGATCACTTCATAACCGATAATTTAGTAACGGTCGGAGAACATAAAAGGTTATAGATTTGCTGGGGAATAATTTGCAGGATCGGTATTGGTCAACTAACAAGTATTTTCTCTCAACTCACCTAGAACAACACTCAGAAAGAGTCTTAATAAGAGTTGATCACAATATAACAAGTAGCAAATAATGATAAACACAGGAAGTAAATTTTCAAGGTACTTTTATATATTGATTCTCAACTCAAAGGATTACAAGACTCTTACAAGCACACAATCTCTCTCTATTGAGTTATAATGAGAACTATATATATAATACTACCTACAGCAGGATATACTTTGATTCCAGCTGGAAACCTATAACCAAAAGCCTATACTACAAGACCATAGGTTAAGGTATCTCGGATATTTTATCTGAGATTTGGTAGTCAGGACATGTCCCTGACTTACCTTTTGTCACCAACTAAGGTTGGTAACATGTACTATCATAAAAGGTAAACAGTGGAATAAAGTATGGTCAACTACATGGCTCTTTAGGAAGAAGCCATGCTGTATCAGAAGTCTGCAGCGGAATGTCAGAGACCATACTTATGTCCACTGGTCATAGCAATGTCTTCCGAAGGTTAAATTGCTTCGAAAGAATAACTTCTTCCGACGCCACTTATACTTCGGAAGACTGCTTCTTCCGAGGCTTGGAGTCTTCTTTGTCTTCGGAAGTAGAGTTTGTCTTCAGACTTTGTCTTCAGCTCTTGTCTTCAGACTTTGTCTTCAGCTCTTGTCTTTAGACTTTGTCTTCAGCTCTTGTCTTCAGACTTTGTCTTTGGAAGATGTCTTCAGCTCATGTCTTCAGACTTTGTCTTCGGAAGATGTCTTCAATTGATGTCTTCAGCCGATGTCTTCAGCTGATGTCTTCACCTGATGTCTTCAGCTGATGTCTTCAGCTGATGTCTTCAGCTGTTACCTTCAGCTGTTACCTTCAGCTGATGTCTTCAGACTTTGTCTTTGGACTTTGAAAGTTCTCATACTTAGCTTCAGAATCATTTGAATGTAGCACCAAAATTGACTATGTGAAGTAGTTTTGGTTGCACCAGCCTTATAGTGACCCAACAACTCCCCCTAGGCTGATGCTACCAAAACTTCACTTCTCTCTTCTTCTCAAAACTTTTAATATCTATCTGTTTCCTTGTTTTTCCTGATGTGGTGCTGAGAAGTTTGTACCAATCTTTGGTAGACAGAACATCCAGTCTGTTACCTTGGATTATATGTACCTTTCCTGTGGCCCTCTGAAAAGAGTTAGTTGATAGGAACTATAATCATATTCCCATCTAACTATAGGTTCTAATTCCGGACCCTCCACCATCTGTAGAAAGGCTGCGCCCTTGGTGGTAGGTCTTTCCTTTTCTTCCTGTCTTCTCAACTTCAACTCTTCTTTGATCTTGGCTTTTGCAGTTAGCTTGACTACATGAAGACTGCTGATATGATTCTAATGACTGCAACAGCTTCAGAGTTGGAGGGGTTGGAGAATGGCTTCTCTGCAAGCTCAGCAATGTCAAATCTGCTGAGGTGCAATAGAGAAGTGGCATTGAGCCGGTTGATTTCACCATTCTCTCTTTCCGCAACAAAGTTGTGAGAAGTTTTATCGAACCTCCACTGGATTATACCTTTCCTAAGCACAGGAGACTGACTAGGACTCCTGTCCTCCTTCCTTGTATCCAGTAGAGTCGCCAGTTTTCTTCTAAGTCTCTTTTCTTCAGCATTCAGAGAATCAGAGTTGAGACCGAGAAGTCTTGCAGCCTGGCCCAAAGTTCCTCTAGCCAAATCAAGAAATTGATCTAGTGTGAGGGAACTTGAAGAGTCATCAACATAGGTGATGTTGATGAGATCTTCCTCACAGGAGATGTTGCTCAGAGTGGTGCAATTGTTGAGCTTTGTCTTGATTTCCTTAAATTCCTCAAGAGAGAGGTGTTGAGAAGGCTGAGGGGATGGTCTGGGTATCAGTTGGGTAGGTTCGGGTTTAGTGGTTCTGGGTTGTGTTTTGGGTTTAAGGATGGGAAGTTTAGGTGGTTGTGGTGATGAAGTAGGTATGGGTAGAATTGTAGGTTCAAGGGTGAAGGTTTCATCTAAGGGCTCTGTTTTGATAGAAAATGGGATTGGTTCTTCTGGTGTAGGTTGTGGTTGAGTGGTTGGTTGTGGTTGAGTGGTTGGGGTGAAGATCGTTCCCTTTCCCCTTCTATACATCTCGTTCCTCTTTCCTATATGGATGTCAGCCTTTATTTCGCTAAATATCCGTTGGAGTGTCCTTTCGGACATGGGTCCCACATGCCTACCAGAGAAGTCGTGAGCCCAGAGATAGTCTTTCATCCAGGCTTTGTGTCCGGACCTCTTGGCTGCAGTGACCCTCTCTACTTCTTCCCTCTGCTTCTTCTTCTTCATCTTCTCCCTTGCAGCCTTCTTTCTTTCTTTCTCCATTTGATCCTGCTCTTTGTTGTGGAGCAAAAGGATCATATAATCATCATGTGGAGAAAGTTCTAGAAGATTGAAGCCTCTAGAGAGTAGGAACTTAATCCTAGCTTCTCTCAGCTGCAAGGTGACTTTCCTGTGTTCCTCCTCTTCCCTCTTTAAGGCCAACCTGGCTTCTTCTTGTTGTTTTAGCCTGGTTGTCCTCTCCAAAGTCACCAACTCCTCTAGTGGTAGCAGGAGTATTTCCTCATTGGCAGCTCCTAAGTTGATGAGCTGATCATGAGTGTTGCCCTTCTCTTGTTGTTGATTTCCTCCTGATTGGCTGCAGCTGCCTTTGAACTGGCAGCTAGCAGTTTCTCAGTAGAGAATCTACCTTTCTTCTTTAACTTCTCAATCCTTTCCTATTCCTGAACCTCTTCCGCAGTCATTTTTTCTCTTGCCTTTGTCTTTTGCAGAACTTGACTATGGTGGTTCTTGGATAGAGGGTTCAGATTGTGAGAGAGGGTTAGCTGGTGTTTGGGATAGAGGTAGATCAGAAATGTCCTCCCTGCTCAACTCAGATGCTATTTCAGCAATGACATCTGTGATGATCAGTTCCTTGGACATTTTTGAACAATCCTTCCCAGCTTCCATCTCAGCTTCGGAAGACTTATCTTGTTCTTCCGAGGCTTTAACTTTAGCTTCGGAAGTTTCAGCCTGAGCTTCAAAGAAGATGCTGATGCAAGTTCTGTCCCAACTGTTTCAGTTGCTGGGCCATCAGTCCCTATTTCCCCTTCGAAGTTAATCTTAGGTTCCATGTGGACCTTAGGTTGACCAACTTCTTCCACAGTGGTAGAATGTGCAGTCAGCCTTTGAAGCTCTTCAACTCCAAAGTAGATCAGTGTGGTGTCCGGGCTGGGCTGATCTAAAGAGGATCTCAATACATACTTTGTGAAAAGTTTGTATAGATCATGAAGCATTTGTGAGTCAATCTTGAGAATGGATTGAGATGACTCAGGCAAGGTAATGATTTGGGAAGTAGAGGACTAGATCAGTGGTTCCTCAGGTGTTTGTCTCTGATCTTTCTCCCCCTTTTTGGTAGCATCATCTTAGAGTTAGATGAGCTAGAGGAAGAAGTCAATGAGACTTGAATAGGTACATGCCTAACAGACCTCTCTGTCTATTTCTCAGCTAGTTTAGCCTTGAGATTGTCATCTCAAGTTGCTGAGTGGCTGTCCTGTTCTCTAAGATCCTAACCTAAGATTCAAGGTTTGAGACCTTAGAGTTCAAGTACTGAATAGTGAGTTACATACTTCCCTCATCTTCATGTGAAGAATCACGGGGAGATGAGATAACATATCTAGTATGTCCAGTCTCACCACTAGATGTGGCTTCTTGGCACCCTGGATACCTTTGCTCAAAGTCATCTCTTCAAAGATATCAATGGGCAAAGTTGTCGTAGACTTAGTCTGATTGATGTTACCACTGTCCTGAGAGCTCAATGAGAGACTCTGAGTAGTGGCAGCTGAGCCTACATGAGTCCCCTCCACATCAGTGGGACTCACCTCAGTTATTGGCTTCTGATGGGGGCTAAAGATAAGGGATCTCTCTTGGCTCTGTTGATCTTTGAGAGGGTGTTGAAGATCAACTTCATAGCCATGGAGAGATGTTATCTCTTTATCAGTTTGGAGTAATAGGTCAGTGAAGGATAGAGATGTTAAACCTACTGACCCAGGACCTAGATCAATGTCTACAGGCATTGAGCCTCTTGTGGGGCTGTCCCTTGTGGCTGCACAGGGGAGTGTTAATACTCACCCTGTGGGTTAAAGGCTTGGGTGTCGGGCTCTTAGGTTTGAGACTGAGGAGGCTTATGTAGGATTCTATGTGCCCAAGACACTTAGAATATTGATGTGGTTAGTACGTTATGATCCAAGTCGGGTTATACCCAATAACAAGCTTAGCAAACACCAATTAATATTTAATTGATGATATGATCATGTAATTAAATATTTACACCAAATTTAGAAAATGGGTTTTCTAAATAAGTTGCACATGAGATGGAACAATTTATTAGGATATTTTGTTCAATGATATTATTTGAAGTGTTATTAATTAGTTGTATAACTCCCAATAATAATGAGAGTATACTACTTATACAATTAAATGGTTAATTGCATAAACTAGTTACAAGACTAGACAATATATGTGTGTGTTAAAACTTAATATTTGATATTAAGAAAAGAAAAACAAACCATTTTCCAGCCATGTTATGGCCGTCCACCATGCATGCATACAAGGCTTTTATTCCTTGACAAACATACACACATGCATGTGGGATAGTGGGGTTTTATTCTCTTGAAGCACACATACATGCATGCTTGGTCTCCTCCACTAACTAGACTATATTCTATCTTCTTCTCATGAGATGAACACATGCAACTAACAACACAAAAATCAGCTCTCACTCTCTCTCTAGTTACGGAACTTCCAGCAGCAAAAGAGGTTTTTCTTGAAGTGTTCTTGTGTTGTTTTGGTGATAATCTACCTAACAAGATGGTGTGTTTGCAAGGAGTTTGGGGTATACTACTTGAGGACTTCTATCCTTGAAGTCTTGGCTGATTTTTAGGCATCTCCATCTTCATCAACATCACATTTGGTTGAATTTTGCCTGCTGCAGTAAGGTAGTTTCACAGCTCAATAAGCTGTGATTTTATGTAGTTTACATATTTCATAGCTTGCTAATTCACATAATGATCCTTTGTTCTTTGGGTTTGTTTTATACATAATATGGTCATTTAATGAACATATTTTTTCAGCGTATAAACATGGTTATAATGCTTTACTTCCGCTGCGTTTTCAGAAAGTTTAATGGTTAAACTATGATTTTATGTTCTAACAAACCCAACAATGGCATCAAGAGCCGGTTATGTGGATAGCTTGCTTGTTCTTACCCTTTAAAAAACGTTTTAAAGGATGTAATCAACTAATTAGGGCTGATTTTGGTTGATTTAATAAGCCCCAAGTCTTTTAAAGTTATATCTTCATGCATGATTAAACTTTGAAAGATAAAAAAGTCATTGGTTGATATATTTGGATGTTGTTTGTTTGGACAAACAACCCTAATTTTCAGTTTATGTTGTCGAAAATTTAGGGTTTTGATGGGGTTTATTTTACTTGTGAATGATGTTAATGATTGTTCATGTTGGTGCATAACCTAGCTTTTGGCCTTGTGTTGTTTGGATGCTTGCATGTTTGTTTTGGTTGTTTTCATTTGGGTTGTAATATTATTCTTTTGTGCTTTGTTTAAAAATATAATTGTCTATTTATTCATTGGGATGTAATAATAGATTAGGAGTGTTTTTCTTTTACTAGAAAATATGTATTAGGATATATATTTTGTAAAAGAAGATGCTCGGGAAGGACGCACAAGAGAAAGACACAAAAGAAGGACTTGAAGCATATGGATGCAAGTTCAAGTGGGAGTCTATGAAGACCTCAATCTTTGTTGTATTCAACCCTTAGGAAAGACCAAATGACTACACTGTGATGGCAAACAAGTGTGATCACAAAGTAGCTATGGTTATGCACATTGTGGTTGTTTATATTATGCTTGTTTGGTTGTTTGTTGTATGATTGTTGTTTGATATTTGGATATGCATAACAAACTCATTAGCAAACTTAACAAGCTGAAAATTATGGTTTCTATCATTAAGTAGTTCATAAAAGTTATTAAAAGGATTAATGATTTAATAAAAGAGGTTTTATTAAATAAACCATAGGATACCTTGCATTTGAAAGCATGCAAATACAAGGTACATAGAGTTTCAAAACTAGAATTAATAAAAACCAAAATCCCTTTTGAAACAAGTTTAACACCATCATTTTTTCACGACACTCGAATCACTTGAGAACTATTTGTGGGATAAAGGTCACCTAACCACTTTTAGGGAACTTGTGTTTTGAGGTGGGCTTAACATATTTATGGGATAAAGGTCACCTAACCACTTGTATGAGTAGACGACTTGAATTGGAAACCATGTGCATAGGGTCACCGAAGCATGGCGTACAATGGTGTTGATAGGATTAAACATGCCAACCAAACATAAGATGTTTAAACCGATCCCGTAAAGGCTAGAAGTTGCAAAGGTTGCAATTGTCAATATTGACTACCTTGTTAATTAAATAATGGGATAAAGGTCACCTAACCATTATTTGAATGTAACGTTGGATTCTAGATTTTAATTATTAATTGTCTATGAGACATAAGGGTATTAATAATTAAAATAAAATTTTAAGAAATACTATAAGAACTTTGTAAATTTTGTAGAATGGCCGCAAACAATAATGCTACCACCCCGACCGTCCATACCCTATCACTGAGAATCGTATCAAAATGAGTAAAGGCCTATGTCCTTGACGAACCCATGTCTCACCACCAACGCTGTTGATGTTAAGGCCTTTTGATGATTGGCTTAAGCACATTAATTCTGTGCAAATTTCCTACCTAACGTTAGGATATGATTCCCGAACTCCAAAAGGGTTTGGAACATCATAGGGAATATGACATGATAATCTAGTTGAAGGAAATGTTCCTTCAACAAACTTTAATAAGATTGCTTCGAAACGGTTCAAGCACTTTATGCATGTCACATGGAAGAAACTCAATCGATATCATCTTATATATTCTTAAGATGAAAAGCCACATTGATAGCCTCAAGATGCTTAAATGTCCTGTCTCAAAGTAGTTGGCCAAGGATTTGATCCTTGATTGCCCAACTAATGGTTTGAGACATTCATAATAAACTGTAATATGAATGGGTGGGACAAGAGCATCGGTGAAATTCACGCAATGCTCAAAGCAACCGAGGCAGGGATGGGTAGAGAGGTTCTACCTATTCTCTTGATCAATGAGGGAGACTATAAGAAATGGCCAATCTCGATCCTAAGGCAATTATTGCCAAAGAAAGGAATACATCAAAGCAAAGGTTAAAGCGAAACCTCACAACCTAAGCTTATGAAGCCTAAAGTAAAGGAGAACGATCCATGCTTTGAGCATGGAGAGATAGGACAATAAAAGGAAATTGTCCCTCCTATCTCAAGGAGTTGAAAAATAAAGAGGGATGCTAGGCAAACCTCGAATACAATTTTCATGATTCACATTGTATTAAATGTCATTTCTTCAAACACATGGGTATTGGATACCGGATGTGAGACTCATACTTGCAATTGTTGCAAAGGGGTTCAAAAGAAATGTGCACTTCAAAAAAGGGAAACTCTATTTTGAGACTTACAAATGGTTTGGAAGTTGTTCTCAAAACCTTTTGTATGCACCTAGTTTGACTAGGAACATAATTAAAGTTTCCTATTAAAACATTATGGTCATGATTTAAAGTTTGTATATAATGGTATTAAGTTTTATGGATGATGTATTTCATTTTAAGGATATGCCTTTTGATGATATTCATGAATTAGTTCATGATAATTCGTCCTATAATAACTCATTATACACATTAAGCACCAAGAAACTTAAAATCGGTTTAAGTTATTATTATCTTTGACATTGACATCTTGGTCACATAAACAAGAATTAGATTTAAACACTTCAAAAGAATGGTCTTTTGGAAACAAATGAAAATGTTTCATTTGATAAGTGTGCAAAAGACTTATTAGGAATGATACATTTGGATGTATGTGGTCCTTTTAAGATAATGACAAAGATTGGAGAAAAGATACTTCATTATTGTTACCGACGATAACAGTCGCTATTATTGTGTGCACTTGATGACACATAAGTATGAAGCTTTTGAAATGTTTCAAAAACTTCAATAATGAAGTAGAAAATCAACTCTACATAACTATCTAAGTTCTTCATTCTGATAAAGGAGAAACTGAACCCTATTTGGATATGGTTCAATTCATTAAGGCTATGAGTTTACCACCTTTATCATCTTGGGTTTTCGCACTAATCTCCACGGCTCGTATTTTGAATATGGCCCAAACCAAGAAAGTGGGTTCGACACCTTTTGAAATATGGCATTGAAGGAGTTCCATCACTATCATATTTAAAGGATGGGGTAGTGAAGCTTATGTTAAGCTTAACACCCAAAACAAATTTGAAAGTCGATCCACTAAGTGTATATTTGTTGGATATCCCAAAGACTGTATAGGATACTACTTTTTTGATCCAACAGAGCAAAAGGAATTTATTGCTCAAAAGGCAGAGTTATGGAAGCCAAGTTCCTTATGGAAGGAATGATGCATAGAACAATGGAATTTGATGAAGATCAAGATCCACAAGCCGATACACGTTTGGTTGACACTAGCTGTCAACAAGAGGTTGTTGATGATGACTAAGAGGTTGATCAATACACACAAAACGTTCACAGATCTAGTAGAGTTAGCATTCCACCTGAAATATATGGATTATTCATGGATGGATGCTATGAGGTTGACTCCGATGAGCCAACTACATACCATCATGCTATGTCCAATTCGGATTGTGACAAATGGCTGGAAGCCATGAATGTAGAGATGCAATCCATGTATGACAACCAAGTCTAGGAATTGGTTGACCCTCCACTTAACTCCAAACCGGTTGGATGCAATTGGGTTTTCGAGATGAAAACCGATATGCATGGAAAATTGGATACCTATAAGGCTAGACTTGTAGCAAAAGGTTTCACTCAAACTCAAGGGGTTGATTATGATGAAACTTTTTCGCCTGTGGCAATGCTAAAGTCTATCAGGATATTGTTTGCCATAGCAGCATAATGACTATGAGATTTGGCAAATGGATGTCAAGACCGCTTCTCTTAATGGATATCTTGAGGAAGATGTCCATATGAAACAGCCTGAAGGTTTTGTCAATCCAAAACATCCTAACAAGGTATGCAAGTTAAAAAGATCAATCTATGAATTGAAACAAGCATCGAGAAGTTGGAATCAACGTTTTGATGAAGAGATCAAGAAATTGGGCTTTATCAAGAACGCTGACAAGGCTTGTGTGTATAAAAAGGCTAGTGGGAGTGTAATCATATTCTTAGTATTGTATGTTGATGACATTATACTATATGGAAAAGACATTCCAACCGTGGAAGGTGTTAAAACCTGGCTTGGAAATTGTTTTTCCATAAAAGATCTCGGTGAAGCCGCCTATATTTTGGGAATAAAGATCTATAGGGATAGATCGAGGCGGGTGATAGGTCTAAACCAAAGTGCATATATTGATAAATCTTGAAAAAGGTTCAAGATGGAAAACTCTAATAAAGGTATGGTACCTGTTCAAAGAAGGACAATATTGAGTGCATCTCAATGTCCAAGCTCAAAGGATGAGCAAGATTGTATAAAGGACATCCCATATGCGTCTGCTATAGGATCCATCATATATGCGATGATATGCACTAAGACCGGACGTGTCATGCGCGTTAAGCATGACAAGAAAATATCAGCAGAATCCAAGTAATAGCCATTGGATGGCTGTTAAAAGTATATTGAAATACCTTAGGAGGACTAAGGATATGTTTCTAATATACGGATCTGAGAAAGAGGAACTCATTGTAAAGGGTTACACGGATGCGAGTTTCCAAACTGATCGAGATGATCCTCGATCACAATCGGGGTATGTCTCCATTATGAATAGGGTAACATTGTCCACTACAAAATACGAATACATAGCCGCCTCATTAGCAGCTTTGGAAGCTGCATGAATAAAAGGTTTATCGCCGATCTAAGGGTGGTCTCTACCATTCAAGACCCCTTAGAAATCTTTGTGATAACAGGGGTGTGATTGCTCAAATCAAGGAACCCGTGCACATCAAAAGATTAGGCACAATGAGCGGAGATTCAACTACATAAGGGATGAAGTTGAAAAAAGGAAGATATGTATTCGCAAAGTTCATACCGATCAAAACATTGCGGATCCATTCACGAAGCTCCTAGATAGGTCAAAGCATGAAAGTCAAACTTGTGCCTTAGGACTTCGATATTCTAGTGATTGGACTTGATCAATTTTGTATTTGAATATGTGGAACTCTTTATTATTTGAGTAAAATTATTTGGTTATAATGTTTCAATTAATGTTCCAATTTAGTATGTTTAATCCATGAGTAAATTATTTACTCTAAATGTCTGTAGTCGTTCATACTTGTGGGAACAAGTGTGAGGGTAAGATTATTATGAACTTGGATTGGTTGATATTCATAAGGATGAATATAGAGCAATGGGTTTCTACCAAGGTTCATAGATATTTGTGGGATACAAATGTTGGACTAACCCGCATCTCAAATTTTACTACATGGAATCTTATCGATTGATCATAAGTAATTTGAGTAAAGGCGAATATCATTTGGTATCCTCAGACCTGAGATACATATTGGGTTTGATATTCACCAAGTATTATACCTTGAGCTAATTCTTCACTGTCCTGAAATAGTGGACAGTACATAAGGGTATGTTCAGGTATAACACGAGGTGTTTGTGAGAAACGTATGTAGTCAAGATGGAATTTGTTCCCCATATTCGTTGAGAGTTAGATGTCTAAGACCTGATTAAGTTAAATCAACAAGGAATGATCATTCTGTGTCCTTGGATTTAACATGACATCTGTAACAAAAGGATAGATGATTGATTCACCTAAATAATTTCAAGTAGGGTACTTGAATGGGATGATGTTATTGAATGGCCATAAGTCATGCGTATTAAGGGTAGTAAACCGTTGTTAGGCGTTATTTACTGTTTGCATCAATCTTCTATGAATCTTGGGCAAGTGGGAGATTGTAGGATTCTATGTGCCCAAGACATTAGAATATTGATGTGGTTAGTACGTTATGATCCAAGTCGGGTTATACCCAATAACAAGCTTAGCAAACACCAATTAATATTTAATTGATGATATGATCATGTAATTAAATATTTACACCAAATTTAGAAAATGGGTTTTCTAAATAAGTTGCACATGAGATGGAACATTTATTAGGATATTTTGTTCAATGATGTTATTTGACGTGTTATTTAAATTAGTTGTATAACACCCAATAATAATGAGAGTATAACTTATACAATTAAATGGTTAATTGCATAAACTAGTTACAAGACTAGACAATATATGTGTGTGTTAAAACTTAATATTTGATATTAAGAAAGAAAAAACAAAACCATTTTTCCAGCCATGTTGTGGCCGTCCACCATGCATGCATACAAGGCTTTTATTCCTTCACAAACATACACACATGCATGTGGGATAGTGGGGTTTTATTCTCTTGAAGCACACACACATGCATGCTTGGTCTCCTCCACTAACTAGACTATATTCTCTCTTCTTCTCATGAGATGAACACATGCAACTAACAACACAAAAATCAGCTCTCACACTCTCTCTCTCTCTCTAGTTACGGAACTTCCAGCAGCAAAAGAGGGTTTTCCTGAAGTGTTCTGTGTTGTTTTGGTGATAATCTACCTAACAAGATGGTGTGTTTGCAAGGAGCTTGGGGTATACTAGCTTGAGGACTTTTATTCTTGAAGTCTTGGCTGATTTTTGGGCATCTCCATCTTCATCAAACATCACTTTGGTTGAATTTTGGCTGCTGCAGTAAGGTAGTTCACAGCTCAATGAAGCTGTGATTTTATGTAATTTTACATATGTTCATAGCTTGCTAATTCACATAAATGATCCTTTGTTCTTTGGGTTTGTTTTATAATCAATATGGTCATCTAATGAACATATTTTTCAGCTTATAAACATGGTTATAAAGCTTTACTTCCGCTGCGTTCAGAAAGTTTAAATGGTTAAACTATGATTTTATGTTCTAACAAACCCAACAGCTTAAAACCCAAATTGAGGTCAATGGTGAAGGATGGTGTGACCTCGGACTGAGTAGGGGCCCATGTTTCCACTCTAGTCCTTTTGGATTGAACTGGAGGAGCTTGTTCAATCAGAGTAGATTGAACAAGGGTTCGTTTGGGGCGTCTCTGATATATGATTTTGATGTGTAGAGAAGGTATTGGGACATTTGTGGTGAGGGTTGCTGGTGTGGGTTCATCACCTGTGGGGTCAACAGGGATGTCATCAGGAGCTATGCGCTCATTATATCTGGAGGTAAAGGAGTATACCTGCCAGTGAAGTTGATGGACACCTTCTTCAAAGTTTTATAGATGGCAGGCCGCACTTGAGGAACAGTTAGAGCAGCTGCACAGACAAGCTTGCTTTGTTCCAACTCGCGGTTGATAATGTGTTGAATGTATCGGGGATACATGAAAAATGTTTCCCTTCTAAGATTCCCAAGTAAATTGGTAAACACAAACCTTGAGTAATTGAAGCGTAGGCTTCTCACCAACCCATGAACTAGGCATCCTAGTTCGTATGGGATTTGATTCCATCCCCTAGACTTGTTGGATAGGCAGTGAAGAACGATGTGCAGGAGAAACTTCCAATGATATGTGAAGTTGAATTTTAGACGGTTGACCTGCTCACGTGCACCACTTCCCATATGAGTTGATGTTTGCCATCCAAGTCTTCTTTGGGAAACTCAGTAGGAGCTTATCATCATGAAGAAACTCAGTAGGAGCTTAATCATCATGAAGATCTAGATGCCCTGATAAGTTGTTCACTTATGATCAACTCCTGTCCACAAATGCGGGTTCTTAGGACGCGAACCCTATTTAGGATTTCTGCTTGACCATTTCTCCAAATTCAGTCATGTGGTTGGAGTAAACGGTGGGGTTAACAGTAAGCGCCGTGTAGTAGGTTGATTCAGAAAGAAAGGTGATGATTTCAGTGAAGTCAGCATCTCTTGACGAATCAAGTAATGCGACCTGGTTGTGCTGAGGGTTTAGTGCCATTGTAAGAGAAAGTAAGTTTGAACTTGGGTGAATTTCAGGATTGGCAGTGAAGGAAATGTTTAAGGTAGTAAATCGGTAAAAGAAGATGAAATTGAACAGTCTGGATTATTTAATGTGAAGAATTTGCGGTAATGATGGTAGGGCGGCGGTTTGCGGTTATGAAATGACAGTGGCGGTAAGGGATAAATTTAAATAATCAGACATTATCAACAAAATCTTTACTTTTTACACGGTGGGGCCCAAAAAGATATCCGTTACACAGCAAGAACCCCTTTTTCAAGTATAAAACGTTTCCGAAGGTAATTTGTCTTCCGAAGGCAATCCTTTCTTCCGAAGCAAAACATTGCTTCCGAAGGTAAGAGCTGCTTTCCGAATGAAAAGTTTTATAAGCTTCGGAAGTAGATCTGATGTGAAATCAATCGCTTCTTCCGAGACTAAAAACTCTTCCGAAAAGAAAATTTCCATGGAGGAATTTGACTTCGGAAGATATTTAGAAATATATTTTGAGAGTTAATTCCTCTTCGGAAGAAATTTACACCTGGAATATTTCAAAGAGATCTTTTGTAACAGGGCTTAAATTGTATTGACACAAGACATTACACATTAAAAAGCTTTCAAAAGAGGTAGTTAATCAATGTGTATCATCCTAATAGCTTATATGAGATACTTAAATCTTTGTTCATCAAAAGCTTGAACAAATCAGCATATTGTTTATTTGAGTCAACTTTGATTAACTTTATCAGATTTTTCTCATGAATATCTCTAATAAAATGATACCTGATATCAATGTGCTTTGTCTTGGAGTGCTTCACTGGATTTTCTGTGATGGAGATAGCATTGTTGTTATCAATATGGATAGGAGTACTCATGAAGTTGAATCCATAGTCTAACATCTAGTTCTGAATCCACAGCAACTGAGCACAGCAGCTAGTAGCAGCGATGTACTCAGCTTCAGCAGTTGATGTAGATACACAGGATTGTTTTTTACATTGCCATGAAATGATACTTCCACCAAGAAATTGACATCCTCCTGATGTGGATTTCTTATCAATGTTGCAGCCACCATAGTCACTGTCAGAGTATCCATAGAGATTGAAATCACTATTTCTTAGATACAAGAGACCTAGTTTAGGTACTCCTTTGAGGTATCTGAGGATTCTCTTTGCAGCAGCTAGGTGAGACACCTTTGGAGCAGCCTGATATCTTGCACAAATGCAAGTGGCAAACATGATATCAGGTCTACTGGCAGTGAGATACATCAGAGAACCAATAATTGCTCTATACTGATGTTGATCGGTATCCTCCCCCTCAAGGTTAGGGCAAAGATTATGGTTTCTGGGTATGGGTGTCTTGGCTGGCTTACAGTCCTTCATCTCAAATCTCTCTAAGATGTCATTGACATACTTGGATTGATTGATGAAGAATCCTTCCTTCAATTGCTTCACCTGAATTCCTAGAAAAAAGTCCATTTTTCCCATGGAACTCATCTCAAATTTCTGCTTCATAGTGCTCTCAAAGTCCTTACACATTTGGTCATTTGAAGAACCAAATATGATGTCATCAACATAGACTTGAACGAGCAAAATGCCTTCTCCAGTTTTCCTGATGAAGAGAGTCTTATCAATGGTACCTCTGATGTAGCTATTCTTTAGGAGAAACTGAGACAAGGTCTCATACCACATCCTAGGTGCTTGGTGTAGCCCATATAGAGCTTTGTCCAACTTACACACATAGTTGGGGTGCTGTGGGTCTTCAAATCCTGGAGGTTGACATACATAGATTTCCCTATCTATATCCCCATATAGAAAAGCACACTTGACATCAAGTTGGTAGACAGTGAAATTCTTGGATGCAGCATAAGCAAGGAAGATCCTGACTGCCTCAAGTCTTGCAACTGGTGCAAAGACATCAGTATAATCGATTCCTTCCACTTGGGTGTATCCTTGAACTACTAATCTTGCCTTGTTCTTGATAATCAAGCCTTTATCATCTTTCTTGTTTCTGAATACCCATTTAGTGCCTATGGGTACTTGACCAGAAGGTAGTGGGCATAGATTCCAGACCTTTTGTCTCCTGAATTGATGCAGCTCCTCTTGCATCGATTCAACCCAACTACTATCTTTTAAGGCATCTTCCACCTTCTTGGGTTCCATCTGAGATAAGAAGCACGAGTATAAGCAGATATTCCCATGATGAGTCTGCCCTCTTGTTCTTATACCTTCAGAGACATTCCCTATGATGTTTTCAGTTGGATGAGTGTTGTGAATCCTAAGACGAGGAATCACTTCCAGTTGTAGAGATAGGTCCAGGTTGGACATATTCTGATCAGAAACTGGATCACTCTGTCCAGCTGTTGTTTCAAAGTCATTTAATGAGGACTGATTGAATGACTGAGAAACATCATCAATGGTTGGCCGTAAAGTAGTATTAAAAGTTGCCTGTTCCTTCAGAATACTACTTCTTTCAACCTGGTGTTGTAATGGATCACCTGATGAGTTTTGAGGTTCATCAAGTGATTCACTTGTTGAAGCTTCACTATTCCTTGAGACAATTACACTATCTGATCTGTGAATGGTTTAAGCTTATTGTCTTTCAGCTCTTGGAGAATTTGAAAGAGGTCTGGGTAGCTCAAATAGTTGATTAGCATCAGTATCAACATCACCTTGAGCATCTGTTTCAGCTGAAACATTCTCGCAAGATGGTTTAGAATAGTTTGGAAACAATTTTAAGTCAAAGATATAATCAGGTCCATTCCCCCTAACACAAGGAGTGTGCTCATTAACAACTATATTGGATGACTCCTCAAATTGTTGATTCTTAATGTTGTATACTCTATAAGCTTTGAAGCTAGAAGAGTATCCAACAAAGATAGCATCATCTGACCTCTCAGCAAACTTTGCTAAGTTGTCTTTTGTGTTAAGTATGGTACACCTGCAGCCAAAGGACCTTAGAAAGCCAATGAACAGTGGCCTCTTGTTCCATAACTCATAAGGGGTTTTTCCATGGGGCTTAACTACAAGAACCCTGTTCTGCACATAGCATGCAGTGCTAACTGCCTCTGCCCAGAATGTTAGAGGTAGTTTTGAATCGGCTAACATAGTTCGAGCAGCCTCAATAAGTGTCCTATTCCTCCTCTCAGCAACACCATTTTGTTGAGGAGTTCTGGGAGCACTATATTGTCTGGCAATCCCTTTTGAGTCACAGAATGAGTCAAGAACAAATTTCTTAACTCAGTCCCTTGATCACTTCTAATGATCTTAACCTTGTGATCAATTTGATTTTCTAATTTAAGAATAAAAGATTTTAACGTTTTAGCAGTTTCATCTTTACTTCTTAAAAAGAATACCCATGTAAATCTTGTAAAATCATCAACAATCACAAGGCAGTATGATTTCCTTCCAATGCTCATTATACTAGTGGGACCAAAGAGATCCATGTGCAATAAGTGTAATGGAGTAGTGATGGAGTTGACACATTTGGATTTTGAGATGACCTGTGTTGTTTCCCTTTCAGGCATGCAATACAGTTATCTTTGCAGAAAAATTCCTTTTTAGGCAAACCATGTACCAAGTTATTTTTAGCCAATTTATTCATTGTTTTAAAATTCAAATGACACATGCGTTTATGCTATAGTGTTGACTCATCACTATCAGCTTTGGAAAGAAAGCATGATACTTCACCCATAGGAGAAGCATTGTTCATATCTAGCTTGTACATATCCCCTTTCCTGGGAGATCTAAGAAGCACCAATTCCGAAGGAATTGTCATCCCTGGTTTGAGGATAATGCACTCATGTTCTGTGAAAAGCATTTGATGCTTTTGATCACAGAACTGAGAAACACTTAACAGATTGTGTTCAAGCTGTTTAACAAAGTGAACTTTGTCAATGTTTATTCTACCATTGCATATACTTCCTCTGCCTGAAATATATCCTCCGGCCTCACCTCCAAATTGGACAGGCCCTCCATCATAGTTCTGGAATTGTTGAAGGAGAGATCTGTTCCCCGTCATGTGCCTGGAGCATCCACTATCTACAATCCAGACATTATTGTTCTTGTCAAATGGATGTCCCTGCACATAAGATTAGATGGTTAGTTTTTTTTGGAAGCCCAAGCCTTGCTGGTCTTGGGCTCTTCCAAACATAATGACATAATTGAACCAAAGGATATGTAAGGGGTTCAATAGAGGTCATTGAAGAAGAGGTTTGGGCTGCAGCATCTTCCTTGATCTTCCAATCTATCCCTTGGTTGATCTTTGAGGATGAGCTTGTTGAAGCTTTTGCAGCATGGTCTTCTTCCGAAGCTTCTTTCTTTTCGGAAGAAGCCTTCACCACCTTTTCTTCAGAAGCAGTCTTCTTCTGGGATGATTTTAAGGGAGCTCTCTTGTTCTTCCGAACCTTAGATGTTTTGGCTTCCGAAGCCATTTTCCTTTCGGAAGAAATACTTTCTTCCGGAAGCAAGTTGGCTTCCGAGACCACTTTCCCTTTTTCATGACTTGGACCGTTTAAAATGGTCCAAATGTGGAAACCTTCCCTGACTCCTTCTTTTGTAACATTATTTGCATAATGTGTGCTTGCTGGATTGTAGTAACAATCTTTAGCCATGTGGTTGTACAGACCACACATTATGCATGCAATGTTAGTCATTTGGGAATTTGAGGATTGCTGTTTCTTGGATTTCTTTTCTTTATCAGCAACTTTCCCTTTCAACTTCTGATCCTTTGGTAGGACAGGAGTGCGCGTTAGTACTACACTTCTTTCCTGAATCAGAAGTACCTACCACTTGGAATCCAATAGAGATGAAGACACCTTTTTACTTTGGGTCAATCTTGAGCTTGGACTCGGCAACTTTCTTGGCAGTCTTTCTAGCAGCTTTAGCTCTGCCTCTTCTTGACTTGGTAGTTAGGATTTGATCTTCATAGGTGGAGATGAGTGTATCTTCCTGTTTCTCCCCTGTGGTGGCTACTATTTTTACCTCATCCTTTAATTCCAATGGTGAAGGGTCAGTAGTTGGAACCTCTTGCTCCTCAGTACCATACCTAGGTAGTCTAATAGACTCATAAGAGTATGGTGGAGCTATTTCATAGTTCCCAACCCTTCTTTGTTTTGATAAAACATTTTGGAATGAGAGGATGATGTAAGAATAGCTTGGAAGTTTTGCTTAGCGATAGCTTGCTTCCTGACCTGACCCTCAGCAGTGACAAGCCGGGCTTGTGCTTCAGATAGCTTGGATATCAGATCTTTAATTCGAGTCTTGTAATTGGTTTGTTCATGTTTTAAAAGAGACATAGTTTTCTCTAACTCCTCAACTTTCTTTTGATAGTTAGATTTAGCTCTTTTAAAGTCAGATTTTATGATATTTAATGACTCAACATCATATCTGATTTCCATATTGTAATCCTTATAAAGTTTAACCTTAGCAATACAGGTTGGAGTGCAAAGATGTTCATATACCTGAGCATCATCTGTTCCGGCCATGAGTGCTTGAGCGGGAGTCACATCCTGTACCATGAAGCTCCAGTCAACTTCTTGAGCTATTACAGCTATTTCAGTTATCTTCTCTTCATGCTTTGAAGTTGAGGGATGTGTGGAGGCCTGTGGGGTTCCCGGGTTGTTCTTGGGAGCCTTGCATTCCCTAGCAAAATGACCTAGTTGGTTACAGTTGTAGCACTTTGCTTTGCTCTTATCAAACCCAAACTTGCTGCTGACAGGGTTTTGAGGGAATTGCCTTCCAGTTCTCTTGAAGAACTTCTTCGCTCTGTAGGTTAAGAGAGCCATCTGTTGAACAATGTCCACATACACTACATCATCTGGACTGAAGCACTCAAGATCATCAAAGCAATATTGAAAATCACCAGAGTGTCCACTTCCAGAGACAAAGGCACAACTATCCTGAAAGGAGTTGTGTTGAGCCTTTTGAGACCTTGGAGTCTCAGGTAGAGTAATGTAGGGTCCAATATGTGAGTTGTCAGGGTAGCACAGCAACTGATGTTGTGGTTCTGTGATTTCCCTTTCACCCATATGAAGGGCTGAACTCAGTTGGTTATTGGAGTTACCAGAGGAGTTCTGCATGTTCATCTCCATCTGGAATGCACTTAGAATACCATACAACTCTGTGAGAGAAAGAGTTTTAAGGACCGAAGTCCTCTTGATTACAACACAGTAGTGTGTCCATAGTTTAGGAAGGGAAGACATGAACTTCCTAACTAAGTCTCTATTCTCAAGAGGTACTCCAATATCCACCAGAGTATCCACTATCTCAACATACCTGAAGTATTGTTGAGTCAAGGTCTCTCCAGCCTTCAAAGTGAAGTTCTCAAACTGCTGCTTTAACAGATCCTTCTTGTTCTCTTTTGTTTCCTTGGATCCTTCATACATGAGCTTCAGTGCATCCTATAGATCTTTAGCTGTCTTACACTTCTTGAAGCCTCTGTAGATGGAGTTTGGAAGAGCAGTTTGAAGAGAAGTCATAGCCCTTTGATCAAGCTCTATTCTTTTCCTATCTTCTTTTGAGTAATCATCAACATCTTTTGGAATAATGCGATTACCAGTAGCAGAAGTAGTGCTTGGTATCAAAGGACCATTAACAATGGAGTCCCACATCCTTGAGTCTTGACACTTGATGAAGCCTTCCATTCTTATGCACCATGTGTCAAAGTCTTCAGGGGTG
This sequence comes from Flaveria linearis, assembly GCA_024085815.1. Taxonomy (NCBI): domain Eukaryota; kingdom Viridiplantae; phylum Streptophyta; class Magnoliopsida; order Asterales; family Asteraceae; genus Flaveria; species Flaveria linearis. The sequence continues at coordinate 81,814,148 of CM044010.1, forward strand.
ATCAGTGGGGACTTGGTCATGGTACCAGTTTCTATATCAGCTTTAGTGAGAGCGGCCATTTGAGTGAGTGGTTTGTAGGGAGGAGTGAAAAACAAGTTGATTTGGATGGTAAGATCTCATAATCAAGAGCCTAAAAGCTCTGATACCAATTGCAGGATCGGTATTGGTCAACTAACAAGTGCTTTTTCTCTCAAACTCACCTAGAACAACACACAGAAAGAGTCTTAACAAGAGTTGATTACAATATAACAAGTAGCAAATGATGATAAACACAGGAAGTAAATTTTTAAGGTACTTTTATATATTAATTCTCAACTCAAAGGATTACAAGACTCTTACAAGCACAATCTCTCTCTATTGAGTTATAATGAGAACTATATATATAATACTACCTACAGCCTGATATACTTTGATTCTAGCTGGAAACCTATAACCAAAAGCCTATACTACAAGACTATAGGTTAAGGTACTCGGATATTTTATCTGAGATTTGGTAGTCAGGACATGTCCCCGACTTACCTTTTCTCACCAACTAAGGTTGGTAACATGTACTATCATAAAAAGGTAAACAGTGGAATAAAGTATGGTCAACTACATGGCTCTTTAGGAAGAAGCCATGTTGTATCAGAAGTTGCAGTGGAATGTCAGAGACCATACTTGTGTCCACTGGTCATAGCAATGTATTTCGAAGGTTAAATTGCTTCCGAAGAATAACTTCTTCCGAGGCCACTTATACTTCGGAAGACTGCTTCTTCCGAGGCTTGGAGTCTTCTTTGTCTTCGGAAGTAGAGTTTGTCTTCAGAATTTGTCTTCAGCTCTTGTCTTCAGACTTTGTCTTCAGCTCTTGTCTTCAGACTTTGTCTTCAGCTCTTGTGTTCAGACTTTGTCTTTGGAAGATGTCTTCAGCTGATGTATTCAGACTTTGTCTTCGGAAGATGTCTTCAGCTGATGTCTTCAGCTGATGTCTTCAGCTGATGTCTTCAGCTGTTACCTTCAGCTGTTACCTTCAGCTGATGTCTTCACTTTGTCTTCGGAGATGTCTTCAGACTTTGTCTTCGGAAGATGTCTTCAGACTTCGGAAGTTCTCATACTTAGCTTCAAAATCCTTTGAATGTAGCACCAAAATTGACTATGTGAAGTAGTTTTGGTTGCACCAGCCTTATAGTGACCCAACATAATCGCTGTAAATCAGCACATAGTTCCAGCAGGCAAACACTATTAATACCAGATAAGGAGGATTGAGATCCTCACAAAAGAATACATATAAAAACTCTCCCTTTATTCTCCCTATCACATATTTCTATTCAATCAATACTTACTCTCAAGACGGAAGGTCGTTACAGGGAGACTTCCCTCCTGGAAAGCCTTAACTGATGTTGTTTTCATTATGCGTAGGTGTGAAGCTTCAAAGAGCATGTGTAGATCGAAGTTCAGCTAGACCAGAACCATCCAGAGTTGGACCTCGTATTTACATAAGTTTTGCAGGATCTCGTAAAAATGGAAATTTCGGTAAGTATTTTCTTTCATTTTTCCTCTTTTACTTTCCTTTAGTTTGCCTGTTCATCAAAATCAAAATTATATCGAGTTACCGTCTAAAAACATTATAGCCACTCAAAAAACATGTACCTACATGTTTATATACTTGCAAAATTCACTGTATTCAAATGACTTTGGTGTCACCTAAATAAGTCCGCCTATGTGAAAAATAATAAATACATATAACAAAATAATAACAATAATATATATAAATGATTTATTAGGATAATAATAAGTAAAATAAAGTAAATAAATATAATCATAGAAACAAAAGTTCAAAAATGATCTCTCGATGAGATTTGAAACCTAGACTCACCTTAGGCCATCCTACATACATACCACAATCCACCCACTATCACATAGCCTACGTCTCGGCATTTTTGCGCAATAAACCCCTCCGGCTGAAGACTCGTGGTAAGTGGTCCCAGTCAAACCCAATCCTAAGCAATAGTCAAGAAGAAAAGTGTGACAACTCGGAAAAATTTCATGATTTATATATATACAAATCTAGTATTTGTGTGTTTATACAAATTTGTTTTTATATTTTTATTATTATTTAATAATAATATTATTAAAAATAAAAATATAAATAACAATAATAATAATAATAACAATAACAATAATAACATTGTTAAATAATAATAACAAAAATAATGATAATAATAATATTGTTATTAATAATAATAATTTATAAAATTTATTAAATTCGGATTTAATATAGTTCAGGGGTGTGTTTGTGTAAATCCTGAAACTTGAAATTAAAACTTCAAACATGAAATAATAACTATTGTAAACCCCAGGGACCAATTGTGTAATTTTGTTTAATTCCCAAACCACCCGCCCGATCACCTCTCCGGCCACCTCTTCGGCGGCCTCCGGCGTCTCCCAAAGGCCAAAATAGGCCGGTTTTAACCCAATCAAACGCTGCCGACACTTTCGCGTGAGTGTCTCGAACTCATGGGCCACACCAATTTGAATAATTGAATCGGTTAGGTACGATTACCACTAAACCAAATTTTTCGGCCGACCACCACTACGAACACGCACCGAACAATAAACAATACTCGAATTGATTGCGCACTAACAGTCGTATGATTATTTATAAACTATCATCGAGTTCCATTTCGTTTGAAACACAACAAAAACCACGATTCAATCTAACTCTCTGTCACGAACCTGCAACTCACTGTTTCTCATCGATTCGAACTTGAAACAGGTAATTAAACATACCCACATACTCGTTTGATCTTAAGGAATAAAAGCCCTATGGTTTTAATCGATTACAGAATCGAATTGTGGATCAATTTGGAATCGATCGAAACTAGGGTTCTTGTGGATTGGGGATGATTGCGGTTGTCTTTATAATTAAATGGAACCGAGTTTTGTTACGGCTGTGAGCCTTGGTTCAATGGTTTGTGCGCGGGTGTGTGGGAAGGAGGTCCCGGGTTCGAACCCGGGCACCAACAGTTATTTTTTTAAGCCCTTTTTGGCCTTTTAAAAATACAGAAAAATTATTAAAAATTATAAAAATAATTTTTATAAACTTTGTTCATTTTAGAAGTTATATAATTATTTTCTGGAAAACTATTTCTTTAAAAAAAACCTTATTTATTTATTTATTTATTTATTAATGTTATAAAATATTATTTATAAATGTTATAAATAGTCATTTTATAAAAATGGACTCTAAGTAATAATGTAATTATTAATTTATTATTAGACGTTATATTATCTGTAATTATGGATAAAACATGATTTTATAAATTAAATCATAAAATCTTACTAAATAATACATGATTTACTGTAAATCATAAATAGATTTTTAAATAAAATAATAACATAGCTTATTACACATAATCATAAATAATGTTTATACATAATATAAATATGGATAACATAATTAATAATTAGATAATTTATATTATTTATTGAACATAAATCTATTATGTTATGATTATTAATTATTGAACATAATTAATAATTAGATAATTTATATTATATTTTAACATGTAAATGTGTTATATTTTAAATATGTTATTATCTATTATTTATACATAATCTATGTCCAATTATAATAACATTATCATATAAATATAATGTCTAGATAATTTGTGTCTATTTATAAATTTTCCTACTAGATTTTATAAATTAAATTATGAAATATTAAAGTATCCAAATTGTGTTTTAAACATGATAAGCACAAGTTAGATTTTATAAATTAAAATATAAAATCTTACTAAATTAAATACCAACTTACATATTTAAATAATGTTTAAAATGATATGTTAAAATCATTATGAGATACAAATCTTTAATTATTAAAGAATTGACAAAAATAATAAAATGATTTAATTATATGTTTATAACAAATCCTAGAAAACCAAACCCTAGATCAATTGAACACCAGGTTCAAGATCTAACTTATTTAGGTTTTGGATTTGTATCTATTTGCTTACGTGAAATATAACTCCTTAGCAGGAATTTACTAGCTTGTCAACACCACACAAGAGCTGAGGTGAGTTCATACTTAACTGTTCCCCTTTTTAATCATTTAAATATTTTGGGGCTGGAATACATGTTGTAATTAAAATTACAAATTATTTATGTATTATGTTAAATAATAATTTGATCACATTTATGATTACATATGGTTAATATGAAAATCCTTCTCTGTAAACTGGACTATAAACTAGCAGGGGTCTTTTGGATAGTACTATCGGGGAGTGACTTACCCCCACAAAGGTTTGGACATGTGGTCCTTACCAAGATGCATAAAGATCTTATTGTCATTCGGGATGACTTATTCTGGTGTGAGAAGGCAGATGTGCACTATATTAAGTTTGCCATTATAGTTCCATTTACAACCCATATGAGGATAAATGTAAAGGAGGATTTGCTCCCTCTGATTTGAAATTATTATAAATAACATAATATACACGTGAAAAGGATATTAAACTATGATACATGGGCAAATCCTATGTGAAGGATTTGTTGGGCTTGTACATAGAAATGATAAACTATGATACATGGGCAAATCCTATGTGAATGATTTGTTGGGCTTGTACATAGTGGGTATGTGGGATAGCGGGTTCACCTTATTAAAAAGGGTCCCGACAGGCTATTCATATACCGGTGAGTAATTTAAACTCACACTTTTACAATAAACCCTTCTTTGAATGATAATTGATGATTTATCAAATATGTGTTACTTACCTATGAACTCACCAACCCTGTGTTGACACTTGATTTACATGTATTCTCAGGTATCTACTAGGAGCTTATGGACATGCACATAGGATCATATAAGAGCTCAAGATACATATTGGTTATTGATAAGACATGATTAGACGTATTGTTAAGAAACAATCTATATATTTATTTCCGCTGCGTATAATATCTAATGCTCTGAATAATAATAGATTGATTATCTAAAACTTATCATATAGAAAACTGCATCTCATGTGTAACTACTGTGTTCGATCCTGTTTGCTCACCCCTCCGTGATAGATTCCAGACCCGGAATTTGAGGGTGTGACAGATTGGTATCAGAGCCACTCCTGTGCCGTTCGGGGTGTGGGACATACCTCACCAAGGATGGTGACTTCTCGGGCTCATCGAGGACGATGAGTCCAAACAGGGGGTGCTTGTGACACCGTACACATATCCCACATCGGCCGTGGACAGGAGAGATTCCTGGTTCATAAGGAATGTCTGGCCTCTAATATCAACAACGCGTTTTGGGCGTATTGGCTGTGGATGAGAGGAGAACTCCACAGTTAAGCGTGCTCAGGTGGGAGCAATCCAGGGATGGGTGACCTCCCTGGGAAGTTTTCACCTGGGCAACCAAAGCAAATCCGTGAGCTCCTCGTGGGCGAAGCGGACAATATTGTTGGTATGAGAGGCCGGGTGTTACATAATGGTATCAGAGCCACTCCTGTGTCGTTCGGGGTGTGGGACATACCTCACCAAGGATGGTGACTTCTCGGGCTCATCAAGGACGATGAGTCCAAACAGGGGGTGCTTGTGACACCCTACACATATCCCACATCGGCCGTGGACAGGAGAGATTCCTGGTTCATAAGGAATGTCTGGTCTCTAATATCAACAACGCGTTTTGGGCGTATTGGCTGTGGATAAGAGGAGAACTCCACAGTTAAGCGTGCTCAGGTGGGAGCAATCCAGGGATGGGTGACCTCCCTGGGAAGTTTTCACCCGGGCAACCAAAAGCAAATCCGTGAGCTCCTCGTGGGCGAAGCGGACAATATTGTTGGTATGAGAGGCCGGGTGTTACAAAAAGTTTGAAGTTCACACTTGGGGGGAAGGGATTAGTTACAAGTATGAAATGCTTTTCACATACAAGTCGGATAGGGCGATAAGGCAGTTACACTTCTCCGCCTGGCATTCCCACCTCCTCATGTGCCAAAGTAAAATGGTTGTTTTTCCCCACTCCCTCTTCTTCAACATATGCGGCAGCGGGTTACCAGAGAAGAGGGGAACACCTACATAATTCTCTATATTTCACTCACTAACCCTGGATATGATTTCGCACCCACCATCATTGACTAATGTTCCATATTTAAATGAATCTATAAATATGACTTCCACGCCATCACCATTACTCCATTATTTAAATTAGGGATGTAACAATACATGTTTGGGGTGTTAGCGCATTGTAATTCCTTAAGCATCTTGAATAATATAAACACTAGTTGCATCAGAGTGAACGTAGATCATACTGATCAAACCATTAAAAATCTTGTTTTTTTTCTTCGTTTTATTTATGTTTTGTGCTTGTGATTGTTTGTTTATGATTTTGCAATCCAAAGATACCCTAGTACCCACCACCTTTCGGTAATTTGGCATCGCCCACGAGTGGCACCACTAGCACAAACCACATTAGGGGGTGTGGTGTTTGTAATGTGGTCACGATGTCACATCACCTCACGCACGAGGATTAAGAGGTACGACTGATGGTCTCATGAAGGTAGGGGTACTAATCAACCATGCTAGTAATTTATTATTTTTGTGACATTTATATATTCTTTAGTATATGTGGGAGAAAATAAGTGATAAAGACATTTTTCATCCTTTCTTTTGTTATATACAATAGTTAAACAAACTTTTAATCACATGAAGCGGTAAAAAGCCCGACACCGCGTCACTTGCTGGAGAACCTAGAAATCAGGAAGATACATAGTTGTAACATCAAGATTCTAGAACAGACCAATTGACACGCCATCTTTCCTTTTAAAAACTACCAGAACACTGTAACTGAACTTGCTATGAAAAGTCTTTTATGCTTTCATGGATATTGAGGACACTTTTATGGCTTAGAAGAAGGAGGGCAATAAAAAAGCCTTTAGTTTCATGTGCTTCAATAGACTAAAAGACACAAGCATGCTGCTACAAAGCTTTAACATAATCAAATTCAAATGAGTTGTTCTTTCAGTTAGTTTACCGGAACAAGTAAATAATTGAAAAAACCTAGACGTGAGAAAAGTATAACAGTCAGCCTAAAATGGTGAGACTGATGGTGCCACGAAGCTACCCTGTGCAAGTGAAGTAGGTTAGCAATGACATTTCCTTCGCATGTATTCTCTTTAGATCTCTGACGATGTCTTAGCAAATGTTTCCCTTTCCCCACAACTCGGCTTAGCTTCCTCAAACATCTAAAAGATGAACCCTTCTATGCATGACCCTTAACATCTCACCCTCCTCAATACTAAGAAAGTTTTAGCGATTAAAGGAATATCAAATGTGATATTACCATATGTTGGTGGCCTAACAGCTCTTCTCACTTTTGACTCCTTAAGGGAAAATGATTTTATTAATAATAGCAAGGTGACATGGAATTTTGTTTAATGATCTGTTGAGTTATGTAATGGCCAGCCAATCCCGTGTCAAAGAATCTTTTGATTATGAATTTATGGTGAAAATATTCAAACATGTAAAATGAAACATATTTATCCAATTTCATCCATTGTGTGAATTTTTGGAAGCCTTTACATAGCTTGCATTACTGTTTCATTATGGATTTATTGAGGGTGTCTTGTGATACGTGTGAATTAAAACTTATTTTGTGTATGTATTTCAAGACGTTAATAGTATTTCTTGTGTAAAAATAATTTAGTCATAGGAAACCAGAACATTTAATCCTCAACAGTACCGGGGATCGCCCACTCAGCGGTACCTTATACCGTACCCTCACAGGTGCCTTGCAATACCTTATTTTCATGCGACCGGATATTGCTTATGTTGTACAGCAGATTTGCCTCTTCATATGTAATCCACGTGAGCCATACTTTTGGTTCATAAAGAGAATACTCATGTATCTAAAAGGTACCACTGAATATGAATTATAGCTTGTCCCTTCATTGTCTCACACCTTGAGAACTTAGTTGGATGTCAACTGGGGTGGATGTGCTGATTCCTATTGCTCTACACCAGACTAATATGTTTTCTTAGCAAACTTTTCAATCCAATGATCATCGAAGCAAAAACCAACTATATCTCGATCTAGTGCCGAGGCTAAATACTGTGGCTTTGCTAGCATAGTGGTTGAAACCACATGGTTACGCAACTTTCTGTTTGAGCTTCATGTTCCTTAACAATAGGCCATTATCATGTATAGTGATAATGTTTTAGTTGTTTACCTGTCTGAAAATCTTGTTCAACATCAAAGCGCAACGCACGTGGAAATTGATATACGTTTTGTATGAAAGTAAGTACCCCTTGCCAAGTTCTAGTTTTGCATGTTCCCTATTCCTTGCAATGCGCGGATATGTTCACAAAAGGCTTACCACGACACATCTATCCGTCTTTCAAATTAGTTTTAGTGTTTTTCTAACTACCTCTCAAACTACTACAATATATTAGACTAATTATATTGTACCGTTTATATTTGTGTTATATCTTGTCCATAAATATCTCCTAAATTAGATTAAACTCCTCCTATTTAAAGGGATCTTTGGTTAATAAGAAATCATTGAGTCATTATATCATAACCACTCTTAGAATTAGGGCCGGCAATTGCCTTAAGAACATGATTAAATTTTGTTAATAAAAATATATTTTTAAATAAATAAAATTAGGAGGCTAGATTTCATTATTTCACATTCTTGGTTCATAAAAATATATAAAAAATTATAGACATAATATATAGGTAGTTAAACAAGTATTTTACATATTTAATAAATGATTTTTATACGTTAGCTCTAAACTGTTAAACATGATAAGAATTATTTTGCCAACACTACTTAAAATGGTAAGATTTGGAATTTCCTTTCATCATTTGTACATAACTTTGATTGTATTGAAAATCAAGTGAATATGAAGTGATGTGTGACGGGATTGTAATCTATTACGTATTATGTAAAATAAGAATGTAATAATGCATATGCTTCATCTCAAATCTTACTAAAAACTATAATCACAAGTAAAAGAGTTTGTTATTATAAAGAACTAGTATTAAGTTCTCCCGCGTTGCAGCGGGAGGCATAAAACCATGACAAGTAGCATCAATGGCACACCAATGCCAGTGCCCATCAACATCGAAAAAGCTTGCATAAAAAACAAAAACAAACGGACAAAAAGTAGACGTAAAAACGTTGAATTACACAAGCAAACGTAAAAACATATAAAACAATAACTAAATCGATGTAGGACTAGCGCGTTGCGACACACGCACGTTGTGATGTGTTAATTTATAAAATTTATACCGAAACGTAAAACGAAAAATTTGTAAAATATGAAAAGTATGGGAAACTAAAGTCTAAAGTAAAAAATGTTAGGGGCTAAATCGTAAAATATGTAAAGTGTTGGGTTAAAGTAAAAATATTAAGGATTAGTTGGCCCCACACGCTTTCTCAAAATAATGGAATTGAATTGCCCCATTTGGGAACGTTCATATTTTGTACATTTTATAGAATCATTAATGTGACATAATTGTCTTATAATAAAAATCAATTTATAATGTCATGTTCACTACTACAAAAAGTTTTTGGCCGCCTTGCAACCGAGTGAGGACTAAAATACTTTTCGTGTTTTGATTTTAGTTTATGAATCGAACGAGTTATATAACCCGCGCGTTGTAGCGTGATATAAATCTGTGAAAAAAATTAACATTGGAACGCTTGTGTAAACCCGCACGTTGAAGGGATCATTGGTAATATACGTAGATTAAATGTAAAATAAATTTGATTTGCATTATCAAACCATAATAAAGTTACACACAATGTTTTCTTATAGATTATACTACTGGACTTACCCGCGTGTTGCAGCGGGATTTTAACTGCACCTTATATGTGTTTTTACCGTTGGATAAGTTGAACATGGCGCTTCCATGTGGGTTGGTATTCGTATTCACCAAAATTTTAACCCAAGTCCACACATGCTTATATGTGATAGATAAACATATGCGTATGTAATATATACATATGTGTGTGTGCATATGCAACGGTGGATTTATTATTCTACTCGGTGAGGGCAAAAAAAATTTTGCTGACGCATTGACATTCCCATGTGGTTAGGTGTATAAATATTTTACATCAATGCATGTTTAAGTGTATTGGAATTTTAAATTGTTTGAAAAATTCTACCTGACAATATAAAAGCAATTGGAAAAACTTGTTAACTCTAAGTAGTTCAAATTCATTAAGAGTAATTACTATTTTGTTCCCTGTGGTTTGGTCGTTTTAAACCAACTGAGTCCAAAAATAAATTTTTTAAGAAATCAAGCCTTATGGTTTGCATTCTATAACTATTTCAGTCCAATACACTAACAGAGTTGGATTTTTTAGTTATTTTTTAATAAAATAACCAAAATGCCCCTGGACTGAAATGGTTATTTTTAATAACCTTAGAAACCAAAAATGTAATATACTCTCTCACACAAACACCACTTTTCAGGCCTGACGAGCAGTCCACGAAGCTGCATCCCTACTCACTTGGTCCATCGCTCTCTCCAGGAGGTTGGTCGCCTATCCTAGGTCTTCCCATTTCAAGTCTTAGCTACCCGAAAGAAAATAGAATAAGGGAAGTTGACTTTGAAATCGTACTTTGAGCTACCTACAGGAGGAAACTTCAAGCTTTCTATGGCACTTATCCCATCCTCAACTCGGTAATCTATCTTTACTGACTTGCCTTCGACAACCTTAGCCCCAGGTGGTGTAACAGATAATTCAAGTCAGTTCTATCTCTCAGACTACCTTGAGACTCAACAATGACTAATTTCGGTACTGAAAGAACTTGCTTCCCCTATTGTTTTTGAGTCACCCGCGCGTTGCGTTGGGTGTGCTCAAATTAGTAGGGTTGGTGTCGACGACTTGTACATGAGTACTAACCCAAGTTTATATACATAATTTTAAGAGGAAACACACAGCTGGAAAAATTTGTATGTATCAACCCTAAATATTTTTTAGAGTGAGATCTGAACCTAATACATACCAACGTGAAGTTGTGAACGATTATGGTGAAGTAAAACACCACTTTCGTACTCTTTCTTTGATAGATACAAAATAATAGGACACCGCGCGATATTACGACGACGACAAATTGTCACTGTATCAATTTAAGATGTGTTTTATCTTAAATGGGTAATTTGTGTAGATATTAGACACAACGTAAGTCATTTAAACTATATTTTTATGCATAGCACCTCCTAAAAAGTAATATTAATAGTGGATCGTTGAAGTCCTACCAAATTTTATTTTATAATATGACATCCTACCCAAGTTTTAAAGGGATATATAAACTTGTTATATATATAACTTTTGAAATAGACTGTTATGCTCCTCTATGAATTTATAAACAAACACAAGAAAATGGTCTATGATAAAGTATTTTCTTTTAGAACCATAAGGATCAGTTAAAAATGTCACCGTCATAAATAGTTCCACTTGCTTTTAGCAACAGATTTATAACCATTTTCACTGTCGGAAATTGACACTTTTGTAGTATTTTAAGATAAAAAATTAGAAGGTATAGCCAACAGAATAAAACTTCAAAATTTGACATTGGAGTGAAACATAATCTTGTTAGAAAAACAAGTGGAATTTCATGACATACACAAATATCAAAATGCCTTCATGCTTCATGGCGGGTTTTACGTTATGTAATTTTCAAACCAATGTGCTTATACAACTAATATATCAGTTCAGAATGACCGGTTACAAACAAATGAATTGACATAAAGAGAAATGAAAGATATTATGTCGTGTAGGTACTATATCAAAATGTTTATAATCGTAGTAAATAAAATTATAAAGGTGATAACATACAACATCTACTTTATCATCAGCTTTATGTTGGAAGGACTTTTTTATTAGATCCTTGAATCCTTTTTTATGATTTCTGCATATTTAGATACATACCCTTCTTCTTAATTGTCAAGTACTTGCTTGATTTATCTAAGGCTGCTCTGGTCTTCATCATGTGCACGACACCTAGCTCTGCTTCAAGTTGTGATTTCAATTATTTCACAATATCAATAATTTATTTGATGCCTTTAGATACCTTCCTACACATTTGATAAGTAATAATAAGAGCAGTTTATATCTTAGTAAATTGAAAATTTAAACCTACAACATTTTGATTTACATCCCTAAAATCAGCTCCTTTAGAACTTATTTTGCTCTTGATTTGTTTTAACATTTTCTACCTTTTACCTTCTCTACTTGCTTTACATCCCTAACTCATCTCTAGTTACTTCTTAATCGTTCATTTGGGTTGTGCTTTATATCAAAGGTTCTAACTGGTCAGAAAAAAGAACTCAGCTAAGGATCAAACAGTGTAAATATTAATTGCCTAGAATAGATCAACACCACGAAGTTGTATAGAAAGAACTATGCAACAGACACCTCAACTAAAAACATCAAACTCTATAACTATTCACAAATACCAACTTTTCATTATATAAGTAAGCAAACAGGTGAGGTAACCTTATGTGCTTCAGTTACATAATCCAACACATAAGATTCATTTTTTTATAATAATTAAGGTTTTTTATAAAATCTTAAGGCTTTTAGTTTTGAAACAAATGTTATGACCTTAACTAACATACTGTTGGCCTACAGTTGCAGATAATATCGTCTATGAATCATCACAAGCAGGAAAACAATGATTCTAAAAATAGAATTTGACAAATTATTAAATTTTGTGACATTTCTAATTGGTTGTATTGTATTTCTAATAAGTTGTTTAATCGTTGGTGATTTTTTTATTTTCTGTGACTTTTGATTCTTTATAAAATTAAATCTTATGTCAATAAAGAAAACCCCATTCGCCTAATTTTGACTTGGATTCCGATAAACTAATTACCTGTTTGCTCAAAATAATTGAACTTAATGTTTTCACCTGGAATTTACAATTTCCAAACAAATAACTATGAACTTTTTGCAAATTTTGAAAATTAAAAAGGAAACAAGATAACAAAATGTTAAATGATATAACCTATTTGCACAAGGATAATAATAAAAAAAACTCCATGGAAGTGAATACCTTAATACGTTCCTGGTATGTAAGTGGTCTGGTTAAATCTTCGTTAAGAAACTCTCCAATAAAATCAGAAATCAGCCGTGATTCAAAAAAAGCCCCAGCCGACATATCTGCAAAAAGGGAAATTGCAGAATCAATCCAAAAGTCTTGTTCGTCAAAGCATAAACGTTCTAAGTGAGTCAGTTCAACTCCACACATTATTTACTTAGAATAAAATTATAACATCAAGTTCAATTATTTTGAGCTTTTCCACGCAAAGCTTTCTTTTCAATCTTGTAAAACTTCTAACATAATCCCAACAATTTTAGGTCATGAGCAAAGTTAGTCAAACTAACACAAAAAGTTAGCACAACAGTTCAAAAATATATACCAATGTTGAGGGATAATCCCATTTGTGTTGGTCTGAGACTTTGATAAACCCTATCCGAAACTCAATGCCATCACCGAGCATACCTTTGCCAAATTTAGGGCTAAACAATGATCTCCCAACAACTTCACGACTGCATTTTAAATGATATGGTTAGAATCATATTAGAGTGATATAGTTAACTATAAAATGAAGCAGAGGCATATTAAATAACAATCACCCCAACAATTTCTCAACTGCATCTCATACAATATGGTTAGACTCATGTTAAAAAGGTATAAATACCCATAAAATGAAATAAAGCAAATTAAACACGAAAAGGCACTGAAATTGTGACATCTCACAAGATCAAGCAAAGAACATTGTGAGTCTGCTTTCACATTTGTGTGACAGCTCAGATGATACAGATGGATTTAATGATATGACTGACAACGAATCATCAGAATCCGAAAGTTCTTCAAAGTGTACCTCGGAAAATGAAAAACTGCATCAAGAAAGAAAAAGAGAATCACTATGATCTACCTATGGTTTCATGTTCACCTTCTGATGAACAAAGTTCTAGAAACATTCAAGATATTCAAATCAGTAAGGAAACCTATGATTCTTCTTGTTAAAGATCATGTGGTGAATGTGATGGTGTGTGACATCTGTCACCAACCAGTCCGTCAATTAACGTTAAGCTCGTTAACTCATCGTGTGTATTAACTAGCCTCACGTATTTCTTATAGTCTAATTATTGTTTTAACCGAATTATCTTCGTGTACTCGTCTGTGTGTGTTAACTACCCATACATATTTATTATTATATATATATCGTTTTAGTTGAATTTCTCGTATACAGGTTCGCGTTAATAATAATAATAATAAAAATAATAATAATAAATAATAATAATTATAATAATTATAATAATAATAATAATATTAATAATATTAATAATAATAATAATAATACTAATAAATAACAATAATAATAATAACAATAATAATAATAATAAAGTCCAGGGGGCAATTGGTCATTTTGAAACTATAAAAACTAGTTTATAACATAAATTAATAAAACATAAACCGCAAGGACCATTTGTGTAACTTTGAAAGTTTCAAAACCAACCCCCCCCTAAACCCCGTGTTTCCGGCCACCTTTTCCGGCCAAACTCCGGCCAAACGCCGGCGACCACCAAAACCACTTGAAAACCCGATTTTAACAGCTCAAATTACACCGAATCGCCTCGTGAACAAGATTCAAACCCAATGCATCTGATAAAACGCGTAGAAACGGTCAAATTAACGGTTATAATCTTTATCACTTTATCCCCGACCGTTCAACGGTCGATTAATCCACTCAAACAACAATTATAAACAAATTGATACCACTAAATCGATCATCTATTTAAACCTGATCGAATGCAGCTTCTAATTTAAACAAAAACACACACACACACCATTATCGATCACCATTTTCATCCTCGACCTGCAACTCATTCGAATTCCAACAAAGGGGTTCCAATACACGAAATTGACAGAGGGCTATTGATCTTTAGCATCATTCGAAGCTGTCTGTACAATTAATTTGATTTTCATCAAAGATTGTCCATCATTCGGATTCAAGTTAGTCGCGGCCTGTTCTTATATGTTCTATCATCAATTCGATTCGTAAACAGATAATTAAACACATACATATACTCGTTTATACATGGGGATCAAAAGCCCCATGAATGTAACTGTTAACAAGATCGAATTCGTGTCCAATTTGACCCAGATCGAATTAGGGTTCTAAGGGGATTTGGGGGAAATAGGGGAACACGGTTTAAAAGCTGTTGGAACCGAGTACCACCGCGGCTGAGGCCTTTGGTTCACTGGTACGCGGGTGTGTTTGTGAGTTGGAGGTAGCCGGGTTCGAACCCGGCTACCTACAACTATTTTTTAAGGCTTTTTAAGCCTCAATAAAATACAGAAAAATTCTTAAAAATTTTAAAAATAAATTTTATAAACTTCCCTTATTTTAAATGTTGCAAAAAGATTTTCTGCAAATTTATTTTGTTTAAAAACCTTACAAATCTTTATAAAATATTATTTATAAATATCATAAATAATCATGGACTCTAAATCGTATTTAATTAGGAAATAATCACAAAAATTATAAAAATTATACATCTTACAATTTCACGAATTATTTACGAAAATAACTATAAGTTATAAAATATACTTAAATTAATTAAACTTAATATATATTTCACTAAGTTTATAATCAAACTCAAATACATATATATTTAATCATGTGCGTCAAACCCGAATCCGACCAAATATATCTATTCGCATCGAATACATTTAAAGACTTAGTTACAATCAATATTAGGTGTTGAACGTGTTTGATCGTGCATAGCTTTATTCTGTGAAGTTCTTTGTTCATACATCAATTCAAGGTGAGTTTCGTGGCCCCTTTTTATGCTTATACAAGTTTTCAATGTTTTCAATCAATGGGGGAAAAGTATGCTCACCCGTTTTCAATGCTGTACAATCTTATATACAATCTTTCATACTTGGAATCAACGTGATACTGTTTTGCATACATACATGGTGTTATTCTATGGATCATCTTACAACCATTAATTCCCGGTTTGGAAACCCGCGGTTAGGTATTGGTAGTACTACTGGGTTGACACCCCACCCATCGACGATTGGGTAACTTGTGAGTTACCAACACAGCTGGCAGCAATCAGGCCATGGGTGAATATATTCCATCTAATTTATATGCATAACGTCATTAGGTTTGGTTGCCTAAAACACATGTTATGTGGTTTTGCTTGCTTATAACAGTATGATTCCACATCAAATTCTATACAGCATCAACTA
Source organism: Flaveria linearis (assembly GCA_024085815.1). NCBI lineage: Eukaryota > Viridiplantae > Streptophyta > Magnoliopsida > Asterales > Asteraceae > Flaveria > Flaveria linearis. Next base: position 81,830,393 of record CM044010.1, read on the forward strand.
CATGTTTTCAAATTAAACCAGCGGAACTCACCAACATTATTGTTGACATTTTTGAGCATATCTTTTCAGGTGATCATAATCAAAGAGGATAGCTAGAGCTGATGCCTTAGCAGAGACCCTCAGGATTTCAATAGTTTTGCATAGTAATGTATATCATTTGTTTTCATTTGCGAACTCTGTGTATTTTGGATTTAGAATCAATAAGACTATGATAGTCGTGAAACTGACTAACCACGACACAAGTCACCATTGTGTCGGGCGACCTCATGACACGAGGATTTTGCATGTATTATGTCTCTGTAAACAAACCAAGTGTTATGACGATCCCGTCCGTCGCATCCTCGTGTTTTCGCTCTAAGCGAGGGTGTGACAGATTGGTATCAGAGCCTTGGTTATAGAGAATTAGGTGGAGAATTCGACCTAGACTATAACGTAAGAACCTTCATATAGAATGCATGCTAGGGATTGTGTGCATTTGATTTTACCTAAATGTTCTTCATGATTTGTGTGACACATAGACACCTGTACTCTGGATTTCCTGGCAAAAGGCCTTCGGGCTAAGGCAAGCGTATCGTATAAATCTCAATATGAGACCAGTTATGCTTACCTGGGGATTTCTGGGATGAGTGATAAACTATGGTCAATACATAAGTCTACAAGGCAAATGGGTCAAGTATATTAAGTCTATGAACTTAATATACAGGTATGTTCCTACATACTTGATTTTATACATATACACGTGTGATTTTATACATATACACGTGTTATCTGAACATCCGAGGAAGACATTATTACTCTTAGTCTTTCTCCATGGGATACTCTGATACTAGAACTTTACACTTGTATGCGCACAACATCATATTATTAGGGAACTTCGGTGATCACGTGTAGCGTCGATCTCGGATATTGAATCCGACCCTATCATGGTTATGACTGAAATCTTGAAAGTATGACGGATATGCAGTTATCATTAGACATAATGTGCTTATATGCTTACTTGCTATTACATGCTACTATTGGAATACTATTGGCTCATGGATAGGAGGACATCATATAATTTTTGCTTGTTGAATCTAAATAATACTATGATGTTAACTTGGGGTAAGTGAAGCTAAGGGTGATCATGCAAGGTAAATTACCATTACGGGTGCACACGTAATTGCAATTCACCATGCATGAGAAGTCTGGCTAATCTTACCATGAGGTATCGATCATGAGTATCACAAGTTTCTATTCTATACCCTAGGGTGCTAGGGTCATAATTCTAGTAAGACCTTGTTGAAGGCAATCAAACATTATCAACATTTACTCAAGTCCTGTCCTACTTAAATCCTTCATGGTATTTCCAATCATATTGACCTTATGAGACACTCCTCCACTAAGCATTTTAGTAACTACTGATTAATGCTTAGAATGAAAATGGATTACATGAATGTAGAGGAGTAATGATACTCTCTACACATACAATACGTTATTCTTTGAGATAGGTGCTAAGGAAAATTAAGATGTTATGTAACCAGTTTAAGTGTTATTCAAGGTATATCGTGGATGTGGTGGGAATGTTGCGGGGAACCCTATATATAAACATCACCGATATACTAAGAATGTGCTTAAACTAGGCTACATAATGATCTTGATGGACCGAACATAGGTTATTAGGAATTGATGAGTGAAATCATGCGGTGACTAAAGTTCACATCTTTCTGTAATCAGAAGATGGCGCCTAGAAGAGTCACACGTAAGGCTAATCAAGAAGCTGAAGCCCCGCAAAACAGGGGAAGGGGTAGACCACCAAGAACTGGTGGTGCTCCAGCTGGCAATAATCAGGAAACTGGCACTCCTTACATAGCTGCTATGATTGCTCAGCAGCTAGCTGCATTGGTTCCCACCATTGTGACTCAAGTAAGCGACACCCTGCTAAATCAACCTCTCCACGGTGATCATAACACCAATAGCCAACACAACCAAGGAGTAGGGGATGATACTAGAAACGAAGTTGGAATCGACCAGGCTAAACGGGGATGTTCCTACAAAGAATTTGTTGCCTGCAAACCCTGAGATTTCGATGGAAAAGGCGGAGCGATAGCTTTGACCAGATGGTTGGAAAAGATGGAGGCAGTCATTGATATTAGTGAATGCCTCGATAGTCAACGAATCAAATATGCACATGCTCATTGCAGGGCAAGGCATTAACCTGGTGAAACACCCAGGTTCAGGCTAGAGGAAGGGAGTCTGCAATGCAGATGACCTGGGATGAGTTTAAGGAATTGATTTCTGAGGAATACTGTCCTCTCAATGAAATGCAGAAACTCGAGCAAGAGTTCTGGAATCACGCGATGGTCGGAGCTGGGCACGCAGCCTACACCGATCGATTCCATGAATTGGCAAGATTGGTTCGGCACTTGGTGACACCGGAATCAAAAAGGATCGAGAGGTATATTTGGGGACACGCGCCTCAAATCCGAGCACTGGTAACCGTAGCTGCTCCTCCTACGATCCAGAGCGCAATTTTGAAAGTCGGCGCTCTTACTGACGAAATGGTGAGAACCGGATTGCTGGGGAAGGGAATCGAGAAGAGGAAGGAGTTCGGGTCTAATGCTGGAAGATTCGATAAGAAGGCTAAGACAGCCCGAAATTTTGTGGCTGTAACACAAGGAATGAAGGATTACACTGGACCGCACCCCAAGTGCAACAAGTGTAATTATCACCATCCCCAGCAATGCTGTGTCGGGTATGTACGAACTGTGGGCGCTCGGGACACTGGGCGAAGTATTGTAGGATTGCTCCAAACCTGGTAGCACCCATCAATGCGGTTAACCCGCTGGGAATGCCAGGGCATGCTACGAATGTGGAGGCCTCGATCACTTCAGGAACACGTGCCCCCGACTGAATAGAGCACCCGGTCAACAAGGAAATAACCAGCAGCAAGTGCTGGCTATAACTGGTAATCCGGCCCAGGGGAACCGAGGAGATGCTACTAGAGGACGTACCTTCGTCATTGGAGCTAACGATGCTCGTCAGGACCCGAATGTTGTCACGGGTACGTATCTTCTCAACGATCACTTCGCCTCTATATTGTTTGATACGGGAGCAGACAATAGCTTCATATCTTCTGATTTTGCACAAATGCTTGCATTGAATCCTAGTAGGCTAGAAACTAGCTTTTCAGTAGAAATGGCCAATGGTAGATTCGTACAAGCAGATAAGATCATTAGACAGTGCTCCGTAATATTAAAGAACCATGCCTTCGATATAGACTTAATACCTTTCGAGCTAGGGAGCTTCGACGTGATTGTGGGAATGGATTGGTTGTCGAAGCACGGAGCCGAGATTGTTTGTCGGGAGAAAGCAGTACGAATCCCCATGCCAGATGGGGAGGTACTCAAGATTCAAGGAAAACGACCAGGAAGGACTCTAAAGCTTGTTTCCTGCATGAAGACGCGTCGATGTCTACGGAAGTAGTGCTACGCACTCCTAGCTCATGTGGTAGAAAAGAAGGAAGAAGGCATCAAATTGGCAGATATTCCGGTGGTGCGAGATTATCCGGAAGTATTTCCTGATTATTTGTCGGGTTTACCTCCTCTACGACAGGTAGAATTTCGTATCGAATTGGTTCCTGGAGCTACTCCGGTAGCAAAAGCACCATACCGATTAGCACCATCTGAAATGCAGGAGTTATCCAGCCAACTACAAGAGCTATTAGAGAAGGGATTCATTCGGCCGAGTCATTCGCCATGGGGAGCACCGGTTCTATTTGTCAAGAAGAAAGACGGGTCATTTCGTATGTGTATCGATTATCGCGAGTTGAACAAGTTGACTGTGAAAAATCGATACCCTCTTCCCAGAATTGATGATTTGTTTGATCAATTACAAGGAGCTTCATATTTCTCCAAGATTGATCTTCGCTCTGGATATCATCAACTGAGAGTTTATGAGGGTAACATACCGAAAACAGCATTTAGGACTCGTTATGGGCACTATGAGTTCTTAGTCATGCCCTTCGAGCTGACTAATGCACCAGCTGTGTTCATGGACCTGATGAATCGAGTGTGCAAACCATACTTGGATAAGTTGGTAATCGTGTTCATAGACGATATACTTATCTATTCTCGATCGAAAGAGGATCATGAGAAACACCTTCGAGCAATTCTAGAATTGTTGCGGGAAGAGAAGGTTTTCGCCAAATTCTCGAAGTGTGAATTCTGGCTCCAAGAAGTGAAGTTTTTGGGTCATGTGGTTAACAAAGATGGAATTCACGTGGACCCTGGGAAGATTAAAGCGGTGAAGAAATGGGATACACCCTAAACACCATCAGAAATCCAACAATTCTTAGGATTGGCCGTGTATTATCGACGGTTTATTGTGAACTTTTCAAAAATCGCACAACCGTTGACCATGCTAACCCAGAAGGATAAGAAGTTTGATTGGGGACATGCATAAGAACAAGCTTTCCAAATGTTAAAGGATAAGATGTGCAATGCTCCAATACTGTCCCTTCCGGACGGAACAGACGACTTCGTGGTGTATTGCGATGCTTCGCATCAAGGATTGGGATGTGTGTTAATGCAAAGAGATAAGGTGATTACTTACGCCTCGCGACAACTAAAGGTGCATGAAAAGAACTACACAACTCATGATTTGGAGGTAGGCACTGTAGTATTTGCACTTAAGATATGGAGGCACTATCTATATGGAACCAAATGCATCATCTACACCGATCATAAGAGCCTTCAACACATCCTGAATCAGAAAGAGCTCAACATGCGGCAACAACGTTGGGTAGAACTACTTAGTGACTACGATTGCGAAATCCGGTATCATCCGGGGAAAGCAAATGTGGTGGCTGATGCCCTCAGTCGTAAAGAACGCGTAAAACCAATACGTGTTCGAGCTTTGGGTCTGACTATTCAAAAGAACTTGAAAGCTCAGATCCAACTCGCGCAAGGTGAGGCTTTGAAAGAAGAAAACCTTGCGGAAGAAGAATTCCGAGGGTTGGATAAACAAATGAGCCGCAAGGATGACGGCGTACATTACTTCATTGATCGCATATGGGTTCCCAAATGGGGAGGTGTACGCACACTAGTCTTGGATGAAGCACACAAGACTCGATATTCTGTTCATCCCGGTGCAGACAAGATGTACCACGATCTGAAAGATCTGTACTGGTGGCCGGGTATGAAGAAAGATATTGCAATATATGTGAGCAAATGCTTGACGTGTTCAAAGGTCAAAGCTGAACACTAAAAACCATCGGGATTATTGCAACAACCTGAAATTCCCGAGTGGAAATGGGAGAACATCACTATGGATTTTATTACCAAACTCCCGAGAACGCCAAGCGGGCACGACTCGATATGGGTCGTAGTGGATCGACTGACAAAATCCGCTCACTTCTTGCCTATCCGAGAAGATTATAAGATGGATAAGCTGGCAAGGTGTACATCAAAGAGGTCGTGACACGGCATAGGGTGCCGCTGTCAATCATATCCGACCGAGTCAGTCGATTTACCTCACGCTTTTGGCAGACGTTACAGAAAGCGATGGGCACACGATTAGACATGAGTACAGCCTATCACCCCCAGACAGACGGCCAAAGTGAACGAACAATACAGACACTTGAAGACATGCTAAGGGCATGTGTCATTGATTTTGGTGGCAGTTGGGATACTCATCTACCGTTGATTGAGTTTTCCTACAATAACAGCTACCATACTAGTATTGGGTGTGCACCATTCGAAGCGCTGTATGGCCGAAAATGTAGATCACCTGTATGTTGGGCCGAGATTGGCGAGAGTCAGCTAAACAGGACCCGAAATCATTCAGGAAACAACCGATAAGATCTTCCTAATCAAAGACAGACTTAAGCTGCTAGAGATCGCCAAAAGAGCTATGCCGATAACCATCGGAAGCCATTAGAGTTTAACGTTGGTGATCGAGTGCTACTTAAGGTCTCTCCTTAGAAAGGGATCGTTCGGTTTGGAAAGAAGGGGAAGTTAGCCCCGAGATACATTGGACCATTCGAGATCACAGAGAGAATCGGTCCGGTGGCATACCGATTAAGGTTGCCACAACAGCTTAACAATGTGCATGATACTTTCCATGTGTCAAACCTCAAGAAGTGTTTAGCTGAAGAATCACTTCACGTGCCTATTGAGGATATCAAGATTGATCAAAGTCTCCATTTTGTGGAGGAACCTATTGAGGTCATGGACCGAAAGGTCAAGAAATTGAAACGCAGCAGGATACCCATTGTTCGTGTGAGATGGAATTCCCAACGAGGGCCCGAGTTTACGTGGGAACGTGAGGATCAGATGAGACTCAAATACCTACATCTATTCGAGGTTGACACACTTAGACCTAGCACCAGTTGAATTTCGGGACGAAATTCCCTCAACTGGGGGATACTGTGACATCTCACAAGATCAAGCAAAGAACATTGTGAGTCTGCTTTCACATTTGTGTGACAGCTCAGATGATACAGATGGATTTGATGATATGACTGACAACGAATCATCAGAATCCGAAAGTTCTTCAAAGTGTACCTCGGAAAATGAAAAACTGCATCAAGAAAGAAAAAGAGAATCACTATGATCTACCTATGGTTTCATGTTCACCTTCTGATGAACAAAGTTCTAGAAACATTCAAGATATTCAAATCAGTAAGGAAACCTATGATTCTTCTTGTTAAAGATCATGTGGTGAATGTGATTGTCACTAACCAGTCCGTCAATTAACGTTAAGCTCGTTAACTCGTCGTGTGTATTAACTAGCCTCACGTATTTCTTATAGTCTAATTATTGTTTTAACCGAATTATCTTCGTGTACTCGTCTGTGTGTGTTAACTACCCTTACATATTTATTATTATATATATCGTTTTAGTTGAATTTCTCGTATACAGGTTCGTGTTAATAATAATAATAATAAAAATAATAATAATAATAATAATAATAATAATAATAATAATAATAATAATAATAATAATAATAATAATAATAATAATACTAATACTAATAAATAACAATAATAATAATAACAATAATAATAATAATAACAAGTTTAACTTTGAAAGTTTAACAATAATAATAATAACAATTGTCCAGGGGGAAATTGGTCATTTTTGAAACTATAAAAACAAGTTTATAACATAAATTAATAAAACATAAACCCCCCGCCCAAACCCCGTGTTTCTGGCAAACTCCGGCCAAACGCCGGCGACCACCAAAACCACTTGAAAACCCGATTTTAACTGCTCAAATTACACCGAATCGCCTCGTGAACAAGATTCGAACCCAATGCATCTGATAAAACGCGTAGAAACGGTCAAATTAACGGCTATAACCTTTATCACTTTATCCCCGACCGTTCAACGGTCGATTAATCCACTCAAACAACAATTATAAACAAATTGATACCACTAAATCGATCATCTATTTAAACCTGATCGAATGCAGCTTCTAATTGCAAACAAAACACACACACACACACCATTATCGATCACCATCTTCATCCTCGACCTGCAACTCATTCGAATTCCAACATAGGGGTTCCAATACACGAAATTGACAGAGGGCTATTGATCTTTAGCATCATTCGAAGCTGTCTGTACAATTAATTTGATTTTCATCAAAGATTGTCCATCATTCGGATTCAAGTTAGTCGCGGCCTGTTCTTATATGTTCTATCATCAATTTGATTCGTAAACAGGTAATTAAACACATACATATACTCGTTTATACATGGGGATCAAAATCCCCATGAATGTAACTGTTAACAAGATCGAATTCGTGCCAATTTAACCCAGATCGAATTATGGTTCTAAGGTGATTTGGAGGAAATAGGGGAACACGGTTTAAAAGCTGTTGGAACCGAGTACCACCGCGGCTGAGGCCTTTGGTTCACTGGTACACGGGTGTGTTTGTGAGTTGGAGGTCCCGGGTTCAAACCCGGCTACCTACAACTATTTTTTAAGGCTTTTTAAGCCTCAATAAAATACAAAAAAGTTCTTAAAAATTTTAAAAATAAATTTTATAAACTTCCCTAATTTTAAATGTTGCAAAAAGATTTTCTGTAAATTTATTTTGTTTAAAAACCTTAAAAATCTTTATAAAATATTATTTATGAATATTATAAATAATCATGGACTCTAAATCGTATTTAATTAGGAAATAATCTCGAAAATCATAAAAATTATACATCTTACAATTTCACGAATTATTTACAAAAATAACTATAAGTTATAAAATATACTTAAATTAATTAAACTTAATATATATTTCACTAAGTTTATAATCAAAACTCAAATACATATATATTTAACCGTGTGCGTCAAACCCGAATCCGACCAAATATATCTATTCGCATCGAATACATTTTAAAGACTTAGTTACAATCAATATTTGGTGTTGAACGTGTTTGATCGTGCATAGCTTTATTCTGTGAAGTTCTTTGTTCATACATCAATTCAAGGTGAGTTTCATGGCCCCTTTTTATGCTTATACAAGTTTTCAATGTTTTCAATCAATGGGGGAAAAGTATGCTCACCCGTTTTCAATGCTGTACAATCTTATATACAATTTTTCATACTTGGAATCAACGTGATACTGATTTGCATACATACATGGTTTTATTCTATGGATCATCTTACAACCATTAATTCCCGGTTTGGGAACCCGCGGTTAGGTATTGGTAGTACTACTGGGTTGACACCCCACCCATCGACGATTGGTTAACTTGTGAGTTACCAACACAGCTGTCAGCAATCAGGCCATGGGTGAATATATTCCGTCTAATTTATATGCATAACGTCATTAAGTTTGGTTGTCTAAAACACATGTTATGTGGTTTTGCTTGCTTATAACAGTATGATTCCACATCAAATTCTATACAGCATCAACTACATATTTTCAAATTAAACCTGCGGAACTCACCAACATTATTGTTGACATTTTTGAGCATATCTTTTCAGGTGATCATAATCAAAGAGGATAGCTAGAGCTGATGCCTTAGCAGAGACCCTCAGGATTTCAATAGTTTTGCATAGTAATGTATATTATTTGTTTTCATTTGCGAACTCTGTGTATTTTGGATTTAGAATCAATAAGCTTATGATAGTCGTGGAACTGACTAACCACGACTCAAGTCACCATTGTGTCGGGCGACGTCATGACACGAGGATTTTGCATGTATTATGTCTCTGTAAACAAACCAAGTGTTATGACGATCCCATCCGTCGCATCCTCGTGTTTCCGCTCTAAGCGAGGGTGTGACAGAAATGAACACCCCCCCCCAAAAAGATGTGTTACCCCATTGAAGCTGATTGCCTTAGAACTACATCAAGAGCTTGAATTGTTTCTTATGGGTTGTCATGATGTCTACCACTCAAATACTGCTTCAGATAGTGAAGATCTTTTTTACAGCAAATTTAGTTATAACCTTGAATTCATGTTCACGCCTTCAAATCAATACATATCAACAACTACATGAGCCAGGTTTTTGAAATAAAAAATAATCAAGCACTAATTAATTGAAAATGCATTATACCCATCATGCTCAGTGCTTTTAACAACAAATTCCTTCGACTCAAAGGGCAATGGACCAGTTGCAAACGTGTTTTTCTTTCCATCATAAGCTAGCCACAAATTATTCAAATGTGAAGCACGGTAATATTCTGTGTTATAGCACACACCATGATGCTTTAAATGTGAATGAAAATTAACAAATTTCTTCACTGTTGAATAAATACCAACATTTTTTTATCCTACACATTGCATAATTATTCTAATTCTTCTTTCATTTGTAGAAATAAGATGATAGTTTTCTAGTTACCTATTACTCCTAATAGTATTACATGCATAGTGGAAGAGGCTTAACAGCAAAGACAAAATACAACCACTACTGCCCTAAATTCAGAAGTAAAGCAAATTAAATATACATAATAGAAAATGCCTTACCTGGAAACCATAATCCCGATCGGTTAAAACTTCAAGATGTATGAATTCAAAAAAATCCTTATGCCCCTGATTAACAATGGAAAACCACAATATCGACACAAAGAAAACTAAGATTAAAACAACATAAGTTAACACAATTGAAAGAGATAAAGAAGCCAAATCACCTTAAAATCGCTAAAGAGGATTAAAAGGAGATGAATTTGAATCGCACTGAGATGTGGGTGTCGATCGGAACCCTAGGCCGATGATTCTTCACCCTTTCTTGAATCTAATCCAAACCAAATCACCTTCAAATCGCTAATGAGGATTGAAAGGCGATGAATTTGAGTTCCACTGAGATGTGGGTGTCGATCGAAACCCTAGACCGATGATTCTTCACCCTTTCTTGAATGTAATCCAAACCGAATGCCGTACAGGTAGCATTTGATCGATTTCTAGTCCCATTCATCAATTTCAAGTGTTTCTTTGACGGTTTCAGGCTTTGGTACGAAACGATTCGCTTGCCCATCTTTCAATTTTTAGTGCAGTGAGAGGAAGTGGAAGGGATGAGGGTAAGAATGGAATTGAATTTCAGCCTTCAACTATAAAAAGATAGTTAAATTTACTATTTTGCCCCTAAAACGTCTTAAATTATTAGCTAATTTCCTATTTTGATCCTCTCATATGCTTTGCATTTCTTTGTATATAAAGCTTCAAAACTTGTACTCATTGTAAAATTAGATCTCTATCCTAATAAAATGCTTTATATAGTAGTAAATATAAAGATAACACTTATTAATAATTTTAAATGTTAATTTAAACTATTATAAATTATAAAATAGATAATATAGTGAATTAAATAATCTCAAATTATTAAATAATGTATTAATAATATGAATTAAATACCCTATCTTGTTTAATTTTATGCTTTTTTAAAAAAGTAATAATAAATAAACTGGACACTTTGTGCCCGACTCCCCGGCAACGACGCCAAAATTTGATCGAGGTCGAAGACTCGCCAAAAATAAGGGTTAAAACTCAATCCCTAATACATTACTAGATAGGATAAGTCGGGTGTCGAACCACGAGAAGTATTGGGGAAAGTGTAGTTCAAATAACTAAAATTAAACAAAGAAACTTATGCAGAAAATTAAATCAAATTGAATAATTGTTTGTTTAAACTAAGAACGATTAATGCTAATGAGTAGTAAACACGTAGGAGAGAACTGTGAATCCTTCAGGGTTCGGGTTCAAAACAAAAATGTTAATCAAGTTTCGTTTGGTAACCATATAGACATGATTTGTTTGTTTGATAAACAATTGTGATAAATGAGGACAATTTACTTTGATTGCAAAACAACGAAAGTTCATCACTTAGTTAGTGACTACAAATTACCCAATCAAAACTTTCTCTAAGAAATCCTAATTGCTAGAAATCTCAGGAACTGAAAGACAAAGAGAATGATTGCAAATAACATGTACCCGATTACAACCGTTCAACAAAGCATCACAACAAGCATCAAATGCTTAGATTACGTATCCAAACATGAAAGAAACTAAGTTAAATCATCCACTTACAAGAACTCTAGCCCCAAAGGTAATCACTAGAAATTAGCCACTCATGATTGCGAGAAGATCTTCAAATCTGTTGTAGAACATGTTGGACCAAAAGAACCAAAGAGCCAAGATCAGGAAAATCTCTAAGTCCCACATGACATCACAACAACTGCTGAAGACCTTCATCAGCAGTTTGACAAAGTCTGAAGAATCAACAGCTGAAGATCAAAGATCTGAAGTACAACAGCTGAAGATCCCAAAGTACTGAAGATAAGTACTGAAGCCTGAAGTACTGATAAACACAAGTACTGAAGACTTCAAGTACTGAAGACAAGTGCTGAAGATCAAAGTCTGAAGAACTGAAGAACTGAAGATCAACTACTGATGCACAAAGTCTGAAGACAACGACTGAAGACATCAGCTGATAACAACTACTGAAGTCATCAGCTGATGAATCATCTGAAGACCAAAGTCTGAAGACCAAAGTGCTGAAGCTTCAGAGTTTGTCACAACAGCTGAAGAAGTCTTCTTCAGTTGTTGTGATGGTTTATTTTCTTTTCAGTAGTTTTATATTTTTCCTTTCAGTAGTTTGTACAACAGCTGAAGAGTTTGTTCTTCAGCTGTTATAGTTCAGTAGTTGTAAACGACTGAAGAGTTTGTTCTTCAGTCGTTGTAGCTTTTCAGTAGTTTCCCTTTCAGTACTTGTAATAGATAGAACACTTAGGAATTTTGTAAGAAGATGTCAGCTGTTGTGACATCTTCAGTAGTTTGTGTTCTATCAGTAGTTAGTTAAATAACTGTTTAATGTCAGTGGAATCTGACAACAGTATGGGTCTTTTGCCTATAAAAGGGCAGTGACCTGATTGTATTCTACGCCGAAACATGTGAAATAAACAGAATATTATTCCTTTTTATGCAGAATTATTCTCTCTACAATTTACTTTACATGCAATATTCTTTATGTTCTTGCATTAATTGCTAATTATCATGCTAAATCCGCTGCGAACACAATCTAATTGATCAAACTAGAGGCTGAGATCCTGTCAAATGGTATCAGAGCAGGTTAATCATTGATCGATTTCACTATTGATCATTTGAAACTGCTCTTTTGATCTCTACGTTTGATCGAATTAGCAATTTGCAAGAATTAGCTGTAGAGAGAGAGATTCTGCTGTTTCTGGCCGTAAACTTGAGGTTCTCTGGTGGTTTTGAGCTATATTTGTTTTGTTTAAACTTGAGTTTGACTAATAACTGAGATGAGTACACCAACAAACGATCCTCACAATACTGGTTCCTCAACCAAGCCTCCGATGCTTGTGAGGAATGAGTATAACATATGGCAAAGACGTATGCTTCACCACTTGTCTGTCAATAGTGCTGGTTGTTGGAAGTCAGTGGTGCATGGACCATACAAGCCTATGGTGAGCGTCCCTAAATCTAATGAACAGGTTCCGAAGTAACCTGAACAATATTTGGACGAAGATCTAAAGCTGTTCGAGATTGATGCTAGAGCCCATGGAATTTTAGCCATGGCTATTCCAAATGAGATTTACTCAGGGCTCTTGCATCATGAAACTGCTCATGACTTATGGGTTTCTCTAAAGGAACAATTTGGAGGAACTGATTCGGTCTTAGCAAACAATAGGGAAATCCTCGCCCAACAATATGAGACATTCTCATATAGAAAGGGTGAGACTCTGACCCAGCAGTTTAAGCGGTTCTCTTGTTTGATTTCTGAGCTGAAGATGGTCAAACAAGAGTACTCCAACAGCCAGATGAACAACAGGTTCCTCAGATCACTGCCTGAGAGATGGGACACTTATACCATTGTCCTACGCTCCAGTGCAAATCTGGAAACTCTATCTCTCACCCAACTTCATAGGAAACTGCTCACATTTGAGAGAGAGATAGAGCAAAAGAGGAAGATGTCCACCTCTGGCAAGCTCGCTGATGACTTTGTTCAAGGAAATGCTGCCTTGATAAGTCAGGAGTCTGAATATGCTTCATCAGAGACTTCTTATGATCAGCATATTGATTTCTCTACCAACTCTGAACAAGCTTTTGTTGGTGTAGGTAGTAGTTCAGGAGGCAGCAGTGATAACTAGTGCTTCTTGATGGATGATTTGAAGGGCATTCCAGATGATGATTTGGAAGAGATGGATATTTTGAGCCAAATGGCAATGATCAATATCAGATCTCAAAAGTTCTACAAAAGAACTGGTAGGAAATTCCCTAGTCTCTCTGACAAAACCAAAGTTGGTTTTGACAAGAGCAAGTTGAGGTGTCACAAGTGTCAAAGGCTTGGACACTTTGCTAGAGAGTGTAGATCATCTGGATCTAACTCCTCTGCACCCTTTGTGACTTTTCCAAGCAATAGCTCACAGCACAGAGGGCAACCTTCCTCCAGTTCTGGTCAACCATCACAAGCACAGGCATCACCTGCTTATTTTGTGCCTCAGGGGTATATGCCATACTCATACCCCTGCTACTACGTGCCTCAGCCCAGTCAAACTCAAGCACTTTCTGCTCAACCACCACAGGCTCTTCCTGAGCCTCAATCTTCCCCATCTCATCATCAAACACAACCTCAACAACACAGCTTCTTCACCCCAGGAGTTGTTGACTGGAGTAGTCTACCAGATGATCTATCTGGTCAGGAACAACTACTCTAAGGTGCTGGTCAACATGGTGGTGATAGTCCTTTTGGAAATCTTGCTCTGATGGCCCTTGAGTCTACTGAGGGGTCATCATCCAATGCCTCATCACAGGTATCATCTGAGGCTAAGGCCAAGCTTTGTTCTGAATCATGCATAGCAGCATTTGCTTCTATTAGAGAAGCAAATGTAGCTTTAATAGAAAAAAATCTTGAGCTAGAGCACACTATTTTCAAATGAAAAGCTGATTTTGAGGCTGCACTTAATGAGAAAAATGATGAGATTTATAAGCTTAAATGCCAAATTAAAGATGGTAAAGCTAGGGAAGATGTACTTTTAGAGAAGTACAGAGACCTTAAGGAAACTCTTGCAAACACCCAAGTAGAGTGTGATCGATGGGTGCAATCATGCAAGGGTTTTGAAATGCTTCTTAAGAAGCAATCAGCTTCCAATGTGAAGTTTGGGATTGGTTATAATCACACTGCTCCTCCTACAGATTTTACTTCAAGAGCAGAAGTTGAATCTGATAGAGAGAGCAATAACCAATCCTTCTCATCATGTGACCTACTATCTTCTGATTCAGCATCATCAGAGATAAAAGTCAGCATTAGCTCCTGCCAAAACCAATCAGCTGATGCTACAACAGCTGTTGGTTCAAATGCTGACTGTCACATGATCAAAAGGTTGATCAACTCAGGTGTTGTCTCTAGAAGTACTGAAAGTACTGGAGAGCAAGTGATAACACTTGAAGTTCAAACCTCAACTACTGCCAGCACTAAAGAGAAGAAAACTGACAGTAGAAAAGGTTTGAAGACAACTAAAGAAGAGATCAGGAAAGCAGGTACTAAAAGGAAGAAAACTGCTAGTACTGATAACAAACAGCTGAAGAACAAGTCTTCAGCAGTTTCATCTTCTTTGGTTGATTATCAACACAAGATGAAGAAGAAGCCATGTGAGATATGTGGCTTTTTCAATCATCTTACTAATGATTGCTGGTACAAAAGGGATTCCAAACTCAAACAAAAGGAGAAAATTAAAGAGCTAATAAATGAAATGAAAAATGAGTTTGAGACCACGTTTGTACTAGCAACATCAAAGCCTGAAATCCCTAAGCCCAAAGCTAAATCTAAAAAGAAAGGAGGGGTTACTCAGGCAACAGCTGAGGTTGCTCAGAAAAAGATGGTACAGCATAGGGATCCATCATCAGCAAACTCCAATGTGTCTGAAAAGCTAAAAGCTTTATCATAGAATCAGACACAGCGGGTGATGATGGTTCATCATCTAATGGGAAGAGTCAACCATTTAGATGCTCCTGTGTTGAAACCACAGAAAAGGAAGTCCAAGCCAAAGGGTTCCTCTTCTACACCATCTTCTTCACCTCAGGCTGTTACACATAACACACATTTTAGTGTTGCACCTATAGTTGAGAACAGACCCAAAACCAAGCAGGTTTGGGTCTCTAAAACTAACTAACATGTGGTTATGATTGCAGGGTTCTTCAACATGCCAAAGAAGCATCTGGTATGTAGACAGTGGAGGATCTATGTACATGACAGGAAGCAGCTCACTTCTTAATGATTACTCTCAAGGAAAGAAGGGATTTGTCTCCTTTGGCAATGATGCAAAGGGTTACATCATCGGAAAAGGCTTTGTTTCCAATGGGGAAATAAGGTTTGATGATGTTAACCATGTGGAGAATCTCAAGTACAACCTCTTGAGTGTCAGTCAAATGTGTGATAAAGGCCATGTTGCCCTTTTCACAAGCCAGGACTGTTGAATTCTGTCATCCAAAGTTCTAAATTTGATTGACAAGGTGTTGGATGAATACACTCTCCTGAAGGCCAACAGGACAGGAAGAGTGTATGCCTTAGATCTTTCCAAAAAGATAGATCTAAAAGGTCATCCTTGCCTATTCTGCAAGGCATCTCCTCAAGAATCTACTCTATGGCATAGAAGGCTGGGGCATGTTAATTTCAAGAACATGAATCAGCTGATAAGCCATGGTTTAGTAAGAGGATTGCCTGTGAAGGAGTTCAAGTGTGATGACAACTGCACTGCTTGCTTAAAAGGAAAACAACACAAAGTTTCATTCCCTTCAATAGAAGAACCAAAGTCCACTGCCTGCTTGCAGCTCCTGCACATGGATCTCTTTGGTCCCGTTAAAGTGATGAGTATGGCAAAGAAGAAATACTGCCTGGTAATTGTGGATGATTATTCCAGGTTTGTATGGACTTTATTCTTGCACTCCAAGGATGAAGCAGCAAAGACTATCATGAACTTTGTGTTATTTGTAGAAAAGCAGTATTCCCTACGGGTCAAGTGTGTGAGGAGTGACAATGGAACAGAATTTAGAAACCACACACTTGATGACTTCTACCTGTCCAAGGGAATTAAAAGGCAGTTTAGTATTCCTAGAACTCCTGAGCAGAATGGAGTGGTGGAGAGAAAGAACAGGACTCTCATTGAAGCAGCAAGGTCAATGTTGGCTGACTCAGGGTTGCCACTGACCTTTTGGGCTGAAGCTGTCAATACAGCTTGCTATGTACAAAATAGAGCTTTAGTGAATAAGAGGTTGATGAAGACTCCTTATGAAGTTCTTCATCATTTGGCTCCTCTAATTTCATTCTTTAGAGCCTTTGGATGTCCATGTTTTATTCTCAACACTAGCAACCCACTCCAGAAATTTGCTAGTAAGGTGGATGCAGGGTATTTTGTTAGTTATTCATCAACTTGCAAGGCATACAGAGTCTTCAACTGTAGGACAAAGGTGGTTGAAGAAACTCTGCATGTTAAGTTCAATGAATCTCCAAAGGACAAGATTCCACAAAACCCTATGGAGTTGTTTGATCTGGACATACTGCAATATGTTCCTTATCAACCTCCAGCTGTTGAGCCTGTCAACAGTTCTCCACCTGGTGGTACTGATGATGATGTAGTCAATACTCACCTCTTCAGGTTTAGTGACAACCTGCCTGAGTTCACTAAACCTGATGCTCCTGTAGTTTCAGCAGCCCCATCCACAACAAATGCTGATGAGATTTCTGCAAGCTCTACTTCATTTGAGCTGCCATCTCCTACATGGTTTCAAGAATCTCCATCAACATTTGTTGCTGCTGAAAGTCCTACAAACACTTGCACTGACATTATATTCTATCAAGAGCTGAAGAATCACCCCACATCTCAAATCATTGGTGATATCAATGCTGGAGTTTCAACCAGGAGTCAATTGTCCAATTTCTACTTCTATGCTCTCTTCATCAGTCAGCAAGAGCCAAAGAACTATCATGTTGCTTTAAGAGACAATGGATGGGTTGAAGCTATGCAGCTTGAGCTTCTTCAGTTCAAGAAACATTAAGTGTGGGAGCTTGTTCCTTTACCACAAGGGAAGTGTGCAATAGGCACCAAATGAGTATTCAGAAACAAAACAGATGATAAGGGCCAAATAGTTAAGAACAAGGCCAGGCTGGTTGTCCAAGGATTTGCACATGAGGAAGGCATCGATTATGATGAGACCTTTGCTCCTGTGGCAAGACTGGAAGCAATCAGACTGTTCCTAGCCTATGCTGCTTTTCACAGTCTTAAGGTTTATCAAATGGATGTCAAAAGTGCCTTCTTATATGGGAAAATAAAAGAAGAGGTTTATGTGTGTCAACCACCAGGCTTTGAGGACAACAAACATCCTGATTGGGTGTACAAGCTTGATAAGGCTCTTTATGGGCTGAAGCAAGCTCCTAGAGCTTGGTATGAGACACTATCAACTTTTCTTCTCCAAAATAAGTTCACTAGAGGCACCATTGATAAAACCTTGTTCATCAAGACTGTGGAACAGCATAAGCTCCTTGTTCAAATTTATGTAGATGATATCATCTTTGCATCCTCTGATCTCAAGTTGTGTGATAAATTTACAATGCTCATGAAGCAAAAGTTTGAAATGAGTGCTATGGGGGAATTACAGTTCTTTCTAGGTTTGCAAATTAAACAAAGGGATGATGGAATTTTCATCCATCAGTCCAAATACACAAAGGAGTTGTTAAATAAGTTTGATTTACAAACCTGCAAGCCCTGTTCTACTCCCATGAGCAACATCACACAACTAGATGTAGATCAGAAAGGTAAAGCGGTTGATGAAACCCTTTACAGATGTATGATTGGGTCCTTGATGTACCTTACAGCTTCTAGACCAGACATCATGTTTGCAACATGTGCCTGTGCTAGATTTCAAGCTGCACCTAAAGAATCCCATTTGATTGCAGTCAAAAGGATCTTTAGATATCTGCAAGGTACCCAATCACTAGGTCTTTGGTATTCAACTGGGCATTCTTACAAATTAGTTGCTTTCTCTGATAGTGACTATGCAGGATGCAAAGTCACCAGAAAATCCACTTCTGGTGGTTGCCAATTCCTAGGCAATTATTTAGTTTCTTGGCAGAGTAAGAAACAAACATCAATTGCTACACCACTGCTGAAGCTGAGTATATTGCTGCTGCAAGTTGTACATCTCAGATACTCTGGCTTCAGAACTAACTCTTGGATTATGGCATTACAGAGACTAAGACTCCATTATTAATGGATAGTGCTTCAGCTCTTTGCATTTTTAAAAATCCAGTCCAGCACTCTAAATTTGACATTAGAGTGAAACATAATCTTGCTAGAAAAACAAGTGGAATTTCATGACATACACAAATATCAAAATGCCTTCATGCTTCATGGCGGGTTTTACGTTATGTAATTTTCAAACCAATGTGCTTATACAACTAATATATCAGTTCAGAATGACCGGTTACAAACAAATGAATTGACATAAAGAGAAATGAAAGATATTATGTCGTGTAGGTACTATATCAAAATGTTTATAATCATAGTAAATACAATTATAAAGGTGATAACATACAACATCTACTTTATCATTAGCTTTATGTTGGAAGGACTTTTTTATTAGACCCTTGAATCCTTTTTTATGATTTCTGCATATTTAGATACATACCCTTCTTCTTAATTGTCAAGTACTTGCTTGATTTATCTAAGGCTGCTCTGGTCTTCATCATGTGCACGACACCTAGCTCTGCTTCAAGTTGTGATTTCAATTATTTCACAGTATCAATAATTTATTTGATGCCTTTAGATACCTTCCTACACATTTGGTAAGTAATAATAAGAGCAGTTTATATCTTAGTAAATTGAAAATTTAAACCTACAACATTTTGATTTACATCCCTAATATCAGCTCCTTTAGAACTTATTTTGCTCTTGATTTGTTTTAACATTTTCTACCTTTTACCTTCTCTACTTGCTTTACATCCCTAACTCATCTCTAGTTACTTCTAAATCGTTCATTTGGCTTGTGCTTTATATCAAAGGTTCTAACTGGTCAGAAAAAAGAACTCAGCTAAGGATCAAACAGTGTAAAATATTAATTGCCTAGAATAGATCAACACCACAAAGTTGTATAGAAGAACTATGCAACAGACACCTCAACTAAAAACATCAAACTTTATAACTATTCACAAATACCAACTTTTCATTATATAAGTAAGCAAACAGGTGATGTAACCTTATGTGCTTCAGTTACATAACCCAACACATAAGATTCAATTTTTATAATAATTAAGGTTTTTTTATAAAATCTTAAGGCTTTTAGTTTTTGAAACAAATGTTATGACCTTAACCAACATACTGTTGGCCTACAGTTGAAGATAATATCATCTATGAGTCATCACAAGCAGGAAAACAATGATTCTAAAAATAGAATTTGACAAATTATTAAATTTTGTGTCATTTCTAATTGGTTGTATTGTATTTCTAATAAGTTGTTTAATCGTTGGTGAATTTTTTATTTTCTGTGACTTTTGAATCTTTATAAAATTAAATCTTATGTCAATAAAGAAAACCCCATTCGCCTAATTTTGACTTGGATTCCGATAAACTAATTACTTGTTTGCTCAAAATAATTGAACTTAATGTTTTCACCTGGAATTTACAATTTCCAAACAAATAACTATGAACTTTTTGCAAATTTTGAAAATTAAAAAGGAAACAAGATAACAAAATGTTAAATGATATAACCTATTTGCACAAGGATAATAATAAAAAAAAACTCCATGGAAGTGAATACCTTAATACGTTCCTGGTCTGTAAGTGGTCTGGTTAAATCTTCGTTAAGAAACTCTCCAATAAAATCAGAAACCAGCTGTGATTCATAAAAAGCCCCAGCCGACATATATGCAAAAAGGGAAATTGCAGAATCAATCCAAAAAGTCTTGTTCGTCAAAGCATAAACGTTCTAAGTGAGTCAGTTCAACTCCACACATTATTTACTTAGAATCAAAATTATAACATCAAGTTCAATTATTTTGAGCTTTTCCACGCAAAGCTTTCTTTTCAATCTTGTAAAACTTCTAACATAATCCCAACAATTTTAGGTCATGAGCAAAGTTAGTCAAACTAACACAAAAAGTTAGCACAACAGTTCAGAAATATATACCAATGTTGAGGGATAAACCCATCTGTGTTGGTCTGAGACTTTGATAAAACCCTTTCCAAAACTCAATGCCATCACCGAGCATACCTTTGCCAAATTTAGGGCTAAACAATGATCTCCCAACAACTTCACGACTGCATTTTAAATGATATGGTTAGAATCATATTAGAGTGATATAGTTAACTATAAAATGAAGCGGAGGCATATTAAACAACAATCACCCCAACAATTTCTCAACTGCATCTCATACAATATGGTTAGACTCATGTTAAAAAGGTATAAATACCCATAAAATGAAATAAAGCAAATTAAACACGAAAAGGCACTGAAATGAACACCCCCCCCAAAAAAAAGATGTGTTACCCCATTGAAGCTGATTGCCTTAGAACTACATCAAGAGCTTGAATTGTTTCTTGTGGGTTGTCATGATGTCCGCCACTCAAAAACTGCTTCAGATTGTGAAGATCTTTTGACAGCAAATTTAGTTATAACCTTGAATTCACGTTCACGCCTTCAAATCAATACATATCAACAACTACATGAGCCAGGTTTATGAAATAAGCAATAATCAAGCACCTATTAATTGAAAATGCATTATACCCATCATGCACAGTGGTTTTAACAAAATTCCTTCGACTCAAAGGGCAATGGACCGGTTGCAAACGCGTTTTTCTTTCCATCATAAGCTAGCCATAAATTATTCAAATGTGAAGCACGGTAATATTCTGTGTTATAGCACACACCATGATGCTTTAAGTGTGAATGAAAATTAACAAATTTCTTCACTGTTGAATAAATACCAACACTTTTTTATCCTACACGTTGCATAATTATTCTAATTCTTCTTTCATTTGTAGAAATAAGAATTAGGCGGCCACCTGCTCCACCTCTCTCTCTGAACCGATCTAGGTACCCCTCTCCAACACCATCGCCGTTTCTGCTACCACCACCGCCACCAGAACCCCCGTCACTACAAGGCGTCACCAACGCCACCATCAACCTCTGCCACTACAAGGTACCACCATCAACCGCCGGCCGCCCTAATCCTGTTGCTGTGAAGACTTGTTAGCAGTGTATCTGTAACCCTAAGTGAAGGTTACAGATCCCGTTGCTTATCTGGTCTTGGATTACCCTAACTTGGGTGTTTTTGGTTGTTTGTGTGGATAATCTGTGGCTGCCAAGGCTCTCTAACAGTGTAATCTGTAACCCTAAGTGAAGGTTACAGACCCTGTTTCTTATCTGCTCTTGGATTACCCTAACTTGGGTGACTTTGGTGAGATCTTTCCATCTTATCACTTCTCTTTTTTTAGTTATTCTTACTTAGGAATCTTTGGCTGGGTTAGGAGTACCAGCATCTGGTTAGTATTCACTGGGTGTTATCCCCTGATTCTGTGTTACGTATTACTGTTTTTGTGCTTATTTCGTTGTGCATCACTGTGTGCCTCTTGATTGTGTGTCTTCATTCCTGCCTGTTATATTTCTTTGTCATTATTGGCTGAAAATTCCTTTTTTAGGGTTGTTCTAGTGGAATCTATCAGGTAATATAGATAGCAGGTGTCATGCTGCCCCGAGATCATGTTCGGTGACGAGAGGTGCGAATACAAGGAAAAAAGATTTTAGATTAAGAGTGGCATCGTGGAATGTAGGAACCCTAACTAGTAAGTTACTAGAGTTAATTGATGTGCTAAGGAAACGTAGGATCCATATAGTGTGTCTCCAGGAGACTAGATGGCGGGGTGAGAGAGCAACAGAGTGCAATAGTTATAAACTATGGTATTCAGGGTCTGACGGAACGAAAAATGGAGTAGGGTTTCTAGTTGCTAAGAAACTCCAAGATAATGTAGTGGAGGTAAGAAGATACGATGATAGAATTATGCTGTTAAGAATAGTTATGGGGGATGAAGTAGTGGCAGTAGTTAGTGTGTATGCACCACATGTTGGACTAGGAGAAACAGAAAGAAAAAAGTTCTGGGAGAGTTTAGATCACATTATGGGTGACATACCTAGAGACGAAAAAATATACATAGGAGGAGATTTTAATGGGCATATCGGTAAAGATAATGACCACTTCCAGTTGGTGCATGGAGGCTTCGGGTATGGCCTTAGGAATGAAGGCGGTAAGGAGCTTCTTGACTTTGCAGTAGCGCATGACTTAGGAATCATAAATTCGTTTTTTAAGAAAAGAGAATCGCATCTAATCACGTTTAGCAGCGGCGGGAGACACACGCAGATAGACTATTTGTTGACGAGGAGAGAAGATCGTAGCTCGTGGAAGGACTGTCAGACAATCCCAGGAGAGACAGTTGTGACACAACACCATATGTTAGTGGCGGATATACGCGTGAAGAGACAAATTGTCCAACAAAACAAGAGAATTAGACATACGATCAAATGGAGCCAGCTCAAGGACAAAAACATTACCATTTTTAGAGATAAGGTCATACCAATTAACCATCCTGGACCACAGGAAGACGCAAACCAAAAGTTGGAGGCCATGGCAAATACGCTCATCCAAGCAGCTAAAGAAACGCTTGGAGTTACAACAAAGAGGACAGTCGACCATAAGGAATCTTGGTGGTGGAACGAAAATGTACAGGAGAAGATACGAATTAAACAACAAAGTTTCAGAGAGCTTATACGCTGTAACAATGAGGAAGAACGCCCAGAGCTAAAAGATAAATACAAGGAGGCTAAGAGAGAGGCGAAGAAATCGGTGTCAGAGGCAAAGAACGCAGCGTATGAGATGATGTATAAATGACTAGAGACGAAAGAAGGAGAGCATGACATGTTTAAGTTAGCCAAGGCAAGAGACAGCAGAAGACAAGACCTGAGAATTGTGAAGTTTATAAAGGCTGCGGATGGAAAAGTTTTGGTGAACGACAAGGACATCAAGGGGAGATGGAAAACATACTTCGATAACCTTTACAACATAAAGAACCCAAATCAACAAGCTGAGATAGATAATACAAACCAAACAACACAACAAAACAATTGCTATTGTAGAAGCATCACAGTAGACGAAGTTACGAGAGCTATGAAGAAAATGGGAAGGGCTAAAGCGGTGGGGCCAGACAACATACCGATTGAAGTGTGGAAATGCTTGGGAGATGAGGGGCTCAAATGGCTAACAGATTTATTCAACACTATCTTTACGACAGGGAAGATGCCGGACCAGTGGAGAACCAGTGTCATAGTCCCCATATATAAGAAAAAGAAGATGTACAAAGTTGCGAAAATTATAGGGGAATAAAGCTATTGAGTCACACGATCAAATTATGGGAAAGAGTTATTGACACGAGAATTAGACGAGAAACTCAAATAGCGTCAAACCAATTTGGATTTATGCCAGGACGCTCTACGACAGAAGCAATACACGCCATAAGGAGGATAATGGAGAAATACAGAGAAAAGAAAAGGGACCTCCATATGGTATTCATCGACCTAGAAAAGGCCTATGACAGCATTCCGCGTCAACTAATTTGGGAAAGTCTACGACTTAGAAGGGTACCAGAGAGGTATATCAAAATAATCAAGGATATGTATGATGGGGCAAAAACGTGTGTGCGAGCCCCGATCGGAGACACAGACTCATTCACAGTGGAAGTGGGACTCCACCAAGGATTGGCACTGAGCCCATTTCTCTTTACAGTAGTGTTGGATGAGATGACCAAGTCTATACAGCAGCCAGCTCCGTGGTGCATGCTCTTTGCGGATGATATTGTCTTAATTTCGGAATCTAAAAGGGTGATTAACGACAAGCTAGAACAGTGGAGAGCGGCACTAGAGCGCAAAGGTTTAAGGATAAGTCGCTCTAAGACAGAATACATGCATTGTAACTTTAGTGTCGAGGCGGAAGAGGACACCCAAATCAGTATTCAGGGTATGGCGGTCCCACAAACGTCTAGGTTCAAATATCTGGGCTCGTACTTGCAGGAGGACGGAGAGATACACAACGATGTAGCGCACCGTGTTCAAGCAGGATGGTGCAAGTGGAGAGCAGCATCAGGGATCCTATGTGATAAGAGGTTTCCAGCAAAACTAAAGGGAAAGCTATATCGAGTGGCAGTACGTCCAGCTATGTTATATGGAACAGACTGCTGGGCCATAAAGAAATCGCACGAGAAACAAATAGAGGTAGCAGAAATGCGGATGCTGAGGTGGATGTGCGGTCACACAAGACTTGATCGGATAAGAAACGAAGTGTTTCGACAGAAGCTAGAAGTGGCCTGTATCGCAGATAAAATACGAGAGGGAATATTAAGATGGTTTGGGCATGTCAAGAGGAGACCAATGGAGGCACCAGTTAGAGAAGTAGAGAACATCATCTTGGAGGGTAGGAGGAGTAGAGGAAGACCTAAATTGACTTGGGATGAGGTAATTAGGCGAGATATGATACACTTGCACCTCTCTGAGCACATGATCAAGGATAGGACTGAGTGGAGGCGTAGAATTAAAATTAAGGACTTCTAGTTCGACCTATAGGCAGGAAGGGTATTTGAAGTCTGGTTGCGGGGCCTGATGTCTAAGTAGCCCTTATCTGCCCTTTAACGGTTATTCTACATGCACCTAGGATATATGTATGCTATGTCTTGTATGATTTATTGTGTACTGTAGGCTATGTGTTGTATGATCTATTGTATGATGTCTTGCTATCGATATGGCTTTTTGTATACTGTATGCTATGTGTTGTATGATTTATTGTATGTTGTTTTGCTATCAGTATGGTTTTTGCTATCGAGTCGGGGGTCTCTTTGGAAGCAGTCTCTCTACCTAACAAGATAGAGGAAAGACTCGCCTACACCTACCCTCCGCAGACCCTGCTCTTGAGTGGGATATACTGGGTTTGTTTGTTTGTTTGTTTGTTTATTTGTAGAAATAAGATGATAGTTTTCTAGTTACCTATTACTCCCAATAGTAATACATGCATAGTGGAAGAGGCTTAACAGCAAAGACAAAATACAACCACTACTGCCCTAAATTCAGAAGTAAAGCAAATTAAATATACATAATAGAAAATGCCTTACCTTGGAAACCATAATCCCGATCGGTAAAAAGTTCAAGATGTATGAATTCAACAAAATCCTTATGCCGCTGAGTAACAATGGCAAACCACAATATCGATACGAAGAAGACTAAGATTAAAACAACATAAGTTAACACAATTGAAAGAGATAAAGAAGCCAAATCACCTTAAAACGCTAAAGAGGATTGAAAGGAGATGAATTTGAGTCGCACTGAGATGTGGGTGTCGATCGGAACCCTAGGCCGATGATTCTTCACCCTTTCTTGAATCTAATCCAAACCAAATCACCTTAAAATCGCTAAAGAGGATTGAAAGGCGATGAATTTGAGTTCCACTGAGATATGGGTGTCGATCGGAACCCTAGACCGATGATTCTTCACCCTTTCTTGAATGTAATCCAAACCGAATGCCACACAGGTAGCATTTGATCGATTTCTAGTCCCATTCATCGATTTCAAGTGTATCTTTGATGGTTTGAGGCTTCGGTATGAAACGATTCGCTTGCCCATCTTTCAATTTTTAGTGCAGTGAGAGGAAGTGGAAGGGATGAGGGTAAGAATGGAATTGAATTTTAGCCTTCAACTATAAAAGATAGATAAATTTACTATTTTGCCCTTGAAACGTCTTAAATTATTAGCTAATTTCCTATTTTGATCCTCTCATATGCTTTGCATTTCTTTGTATATAAAGCTTCAAAACTTGTACTCATTGTAAAATTAGATATCTATCCCAATAAAATGCTTTATATAGTAGTAAATATAAAGAACACTTATTAATAATTTTAAATGTTAATTTAAACTATTATAAATTATAAATAGATAATATAGTGAATTAAATAATCTCAAATTATTAAATAATGTATTAATAATATGAATTAAATACCCTATCTTGTTTAATTTTATGCTTTTTTAAAAAATAATAATAAATAAACTGGACACTTTGTGCACGACTCCCTGGAAACGGCGCCAAAATTTGATCGAGGTCGAAGACTCGCCAAAAATAAGGGTTAAAACTCAATCCCTAATACCTTACTAGATAGGATAAGTCGGGTGTCAAACCACGAGAAGTATTGTGGAAAGTGTAGTTCAAATAACTAAAATTAAACAAAGAAACTTATGCAGAAAATTAAATCAAATTGAATAATTGTTTGTTTAAACTAAGAACGATTAATGCTAATGAGTAGTAAACAGGTAGGAGAGAACTGTGAATCCTTCAGGGTTCGGGTTCAAAGCAAAAATGTTAATCAAGTTTCGTTTGGTAACCATATAGACATGATTTGTTTGTTTGATAAACAATTGTGATAAATGAGGACAATTTACTTTAACGAAAGGTTCATCACTTAGTTACCAACTACAAATTACCCAATCAAAACTTTCTCTAAGAAATCCTAATTGCTAAAAATCTCAGGAACTGAAAGACAAAGAGAATGATTGTAAATAACATGTAACCGATTACAACAGTTCAACAAAACATCACAACAAGCATCAAATGCTTAGATTACGTATCCAAACATGAAAGAAACTAAGTTAAATCATCCACTTACAAGAACCCTAGCCCCAAAGGTAATCACTAGAAATTAGCCGCTCATGATTGCGAGAAGATCTTCAAATCTGTTGTAGAACGCCATTAGGAGTGATGAATTGATGATTGACGGGCTTCCAATGGTGAAAAACTGATCAAAATTGAATCTTGAGTCGCCTCTCAGTCGTCCAAGTCGAAGGGGTGAAGCCGAATCTCTAAATCTAAAAATTTTGAATAAAAGGAAAAAAATCTCGTCTGACCCTGCCGTAGCCTACGGCATTACCTAGCCTACGGTAGCCTCAATTTTCAGCCGACCTTCTTCTTAGCTTTTTGGCCATTTTAATTTGGAATCACTTCGTGTAAGATCTTCAAATCACTTGTTTAACTTGAAAAACACATTTTACACAGAGTCACACTATTCCAAGTGATTAACATATATAAACATGTAATCTTTAACAGTTAATAGCATAAAATATCATTACGCAACACACTCATCACATCCCCACACTTATCTTTTGCTTGCCCTCAAGCAAATCCGCTCATGACACTACAGCTTTTGTTAACAAACACGATCCTGTCTATCTTAACCAATGTTAGCCATAACTAAGTACATATCATTTTGCAAACAAAGTTTTATCAATTTTGAATCATGGTTCTATCTACCCGGGCCTAATAAGCCTTAAAGTGTTTCCTATGCATGCCAACACACCCCTCATAAATGTGATGTAGCGCACGGAACGAATAAAAGTACTATCACGTTGATTCTGCGAATACCCATGAAGTTCTTCACCCAAACCCCCAAATTCGACCCAAGAGTCACGAATTTGAAAAGACTGAATTCTTAATTCTCAATAATATCAAGTGTGTCATTTTACATTACAGGAACTGAACATAAATAAGAAAGCAAACATACGGGATGGGCCTAAAACAAGCAACCTTAGGCCCAAACAAAAGCCCAAAATAAACTAGAAAACTAAAAAAAACATAAAAGTGGCCTAAAAGCCCATTTAGAGGTCTTATTTCAGAAAATTAACAGGATAACCATAACGTGGTCCTCATTTCTGCGGTCGTTTTGACTTGTAGCACGTCAGAAACGGAGACTCACAGCCCAGGTTAGGCCCATTTTCGTGAAGCACGGTCTTGGGCCTCCAAAAAGAATAAGGCCCACTCGTCAACACTTGGGACCGCATCAAAATGTCACTCCACTCGGTTTAGTTTCTGGACCAGTGAGATGCACCAGTATTTTTCTATAACACTCAGACAAAGAAATGTAACAGAATTACAATAAGCTTGCCTACAAATCATAACTCCACCACTTGGCTAAATAATGCACAAATCATAAGGTCTTTAAATGAAAGGATCTCAGCATCTAGTTTGATCAATTAGATTAGATTTGCAGCGGAATTAGCACACGAATTAGACAAATTCAAACAAGAACACAATATATTTATCAATGTAACAGTACGGTTATAGAATGAGAGAGAGTTTCTGCACAAAAGATGTATTTCATTCAATATATGCTTTGGCAACATTACAATTAGGTCATCTTTCCTTTTATAGGGAAAGATGACGTCAGTTGATGTCACTTGACAGTGACATCTAACTGTTATTAACAAACTACTGAAAGTAGACTAAACTACTGAAGAGTTAACACAACTACTGAAGATGTCAAACAGCTGACATCTTCTTACAAAAAAACTTAAGTGTTAACTCACTACAACTACTGAAAAGAAACTACTGAAACTACAACGACTGAAGAACATGCTCTTCAGTCGTTTTACAAGTACTGAAATACAAAAGAAACTACTGAAAAAAAAACTGAAAGGAATCCATCACAACAACTGAAGAATACTTCTTCAGCTGTTGTAACAAAGTCTGAAGGCTTCAATACTTGGACTTCTGACTTGAACTTAAGTTGTTGTACTTCAACTGATGTCTTCAGTTGTTTTCATCAGCTGATGTCTTCAGTCTTTGTACTTCAGCTTTTGATCTTCAGTACTTTAGTCTTCAGCTGTTGATCTTCAGCACTTTAGTCTTCAGCTGATGAAGTCTTCAGTCTTTGTCAAACAGCTGATGAGGCCTTCAGCAGTTGTTGTGATGTCTTGTGGGACTTAAAGGTTTTTCTGATCTGGCTCATTGATTCTTTTGGTCCAACATTAAATGGTTGCAATGTGAGGCTATGATTTAGGCGCGGAAGAAGAATAAGCAAATTTGGAAAAAAGAAGTAGTGAAATCCAATTAGATATACTACATTAGTAGTAATGCAAGAGTAACTATTTAAATTCTCGGTTAAAAGGACCCGTAATTCTCCTCATCAACAAAACTACAACTATTCACAGATTTAGGTATCTTCAACCCATTGTAATACCTTTTTTTTCTTTTTCTCCATATTTTTTATGTGCAAGCTAAACACTACAGCACACCATTACCAACATTTAATAGATTTCACTACGAGGGTATAGGAAATAAAAATAGGTCTAATAGTCTTAATGGGTTTTGACATGTGGGTTGACAAAGAACAAGTTGGGGCTCAACATGGTATCTTTAGGAAAATTTCAAAGGTACAGATTGAAAACAAAAACGGAGAAGGCATAACAACAAGTTGGTTAATCCTAATGCCTTAATCACTTTTGTGCACTCACTCAGACCGTGATCTCAAAATGCATATACTAGGCAAGTTCTAGAATCATGAACATTCTTGGTAATACACACATGAAAAGAATATCGAGCAATCAATTCTAATAATGTTCTAGTGCTCATACATAGTCTCAATTCTCACTGGAAACGGTGTGATAACAGGTTACAAACATGAGAGCATACATAAAAAGTCTACCATTCAGCTTTTTACCCCCGGCTAGATTTCGCCAATTAATTCAAAAAAAAAGAAGAAAATTATATTTTTGATCAAGTCAACCATGATTGATAACCTTAGCTTGTGCATTAGGTAGACTAACATTCACGATTAAAATTGCAACTAAGCTTTCATGCACAATTAGAACTTCAAGGACAATTTTTTTTAATTTCAAAAATTTCCCACACATCCCCACGACCCCACATTTGAGAGTCATTGTCCTTAATGTATGGGTTTGTAGCTCAAATTTTTTTGATTTTCAAAACCCATTCAATCATAATTGGCTGATTTCAACCCACAACCAGAACATACACCCACAATACATCATTCCCATCATATATAGTTTAACTACGCCACCAAAATACAAAAAAAAAGCTAAAACAAGTTAACCAATCCTAAAAAAACATGAAAATAAAGATAAGGGTGAAACACATGGACCTGATCATGGATCAGAGAGTGTTCAATAATAACATGGCTGAGGAGGCCTAAAGAGAGCTGCCAACATGTCCACAATTATCTGCTAAACTACTTTCTTCTTGTCTCTGAGAATGATGCTGGTGGGGTCCACCCACTCTGAGTGGTGGACAGGTGGAACGGGATAATCAACAAGGCCATCATATGAGGGAGCGTAGATTAATCAATAAATGGTGGGTTGACCACCACCTGCTCACCAGCACGCCAAGCTGCATGCATCCTCCTTTGGTGGTCGTCTTTGAATCTATGGTTGATCTCCCTCTAAACATGTACTGGTGAACTTGGTTCCAATGTTCATGTCTGTCATATAACCTCTGTGCATCCCACCTTTGTTGTTAGGCACTCTGGGTGTTCTGATCAAAGATTAATTACGCATACTCGGGCCATCCACCATAAGTAGCAGGCCTCGCTTGCTCCACAAATGTAGTCATATCCGGATAAGTGCTAGCAGGCTCATAATGCATACTCTAAGTAAGTAGCATGTGTGAATTGGTACCCACTCTAGTCCTGGTGGCTGTTTGATCCTCCTCATCATCATCACCCTCACATTCTCCCATGATACTGTCTTCGCTCTCCAGTTCATCCGCCTCACCCGATTCCAACCTTCTTGCATCTGGTCTCAAACCCTCCATTTTCTTCCTCCATTCTTCAGCTTGTGGTATCGATCCGTCCTCACATATTTTCACCCCTACACACTCAATGATGATTGTGTCAGTGGCGTATGTCCTTTCTTAATCGTGTAAAAACTGGATAGTTCAGTGATTGCTCCATACCTTTTTAACAAAGCGGTGATCAGCCTACAGTGCGGGATCAACCTTCTTTCTCTATTATTGCTTGACATCCATATGTTCATCATCACTAGGTATCTATAAGACACCTTCGGTCGACTCATCACCAAAGAGTATAGGATTGGGACATCCGGATGCCTGACACTTGCTCTGTCGCTTCGTCATGGGAGTACTTGTTGTTGGACAAATGTTAACAATAATCTCGCTGGAAGCCTCAACTCGTCTTTCCTCAGATCCTTGCCCTTCCCTTTTCCTTCCAAAAAAATCTCTTACATCATTTCACTCCACCCTGGGTGTCGTTCAGGTTTATTGTACAACACATCTTCGTCAGGATAGATGTATTGCCTTTCCGGATTGCTGTCAAACTTTGCAATCTCATTCAATGTGTCCATTGACATAATTACCTCAACACTACCCACAGATCCCTTCAATGACATTGTTCTGGGTGGGTTACTTCCAATATCTAACACTAGACTCCCAACCCAACTTTGAATTGCTTCCATATAGATTCTATCTCTCTCACCATCATAAAACCTTAAAGCCGCTTCCCATCCAAGTGCTTCAAACTTTTGCATGATGCCAAAATGCCTGAATTGTTCAATGTCAACATCTTTCTCACACATAAATCCTCCTTCTGGCTCCTTATTCTTTGCCATTTTCTCATTGAACAATGTTGGTTGCCAATAATAAGGAGTATTGGTCGATGGACCACCAACCTAATCCGGCTTTAGAGGTGGTTCGTAATAATCCTGTGGTGATGTTTCTTGAGTATGAGGCATTGGTTCATCTTGTATCAAAATGATCCAACTCTCCGTTGTTTCGATGGGCGAGGTTTGGCAACACTTTTACCTTTACTCTTGCTTGAGCTAGCTTGATCTTTAGAACGTACCATCTTAGTTGTTTAGAACACTCAAGAAACCTTCAATTGTGGTCTAGGAGCTCGAATATACAAAAACCCCAAATTAGAAAACTACGGTTCGTCACCCCCACGTGCAGATTTCTCGCAAACGTACGTGATTCGTGAAAAACCAACACTAAGGTTGAATTCCTCTCGAAAAAATATGCAGGTTAGAGTATCGATTTGTTGGAATTGGTGGTGATATGAAGAAGATGAAGGAAGATGAAGGTGGAGAGTGGTTATGGGGTTGGAGAGGTGAAAGAAGAAGAAGAATGGTGAAACTAAAAAAACTGGTAGTCTTTATTCTTACTTCTTTGTCCCTTTCTTTTTTTTGTTTATTTTTTCGCAGCTGAGGGCCGTAATTTACGACTTAGCCGTAGGTTACAGTCAGGTGGGCGCTGTTTGTGTTCTCCCGTAGGCCAAATGCCCTACCGTAACTGATCATGCCATAGGCTACGAAGATGTTTCTATTGTCTTTTCACCATAGGCTGGAAGGCTGGGCGTAGTTTAACCTGTCGTAGCCTACGGCTTCACCGTAGGTTACGGCACTGCACATTCCATTTTTTTTGAAATATAAAATTTTAAAGTAATGAAATTATACAGTAAAAAGAAATAAGAAGAAAAATTACATAAATCGATCCCACCCCCTTAAAAAAATAGATTCGTCCCCCGACTCACCATTGGAACCTGATACACTTACTTGGCAATGGAACGTCTTCACCCTTGCACATCATTGTGGGTTAGCTAGACAACTTCAAAGAACAAAACAAAATTGCAAACAATCTACAAAAACTAAAAATAAAAAAAATAAAAATAAAAATAAAAATAAAATAAAAATAAAAATTAAAATTAAAATTAAAATTAAAATTAAAATTAAAATAAAACGATATCAAACCTCGGGTTGCCTCCCGGAAGCGCTAACTTTCAAGTCTTTAGATAGACTTTTTGGGACCCTTAGACGGTCGTATCCTCCGATGAGCTCGGAATAGAACTCACCTTTTCCATGATCCTCTATTGATATCACTGCTATCTAGATATGGCTTCAACCAGTGGCCTTTAACAATTTGTCTCCTTTGTTCCGATAAATCTTCTATCTCAATATCTCCAAATCTTCCAACTCTTGTAATGACAAATGGCTAATCTTCTATCTCAATATCTCCAAATCTTCCAACTCTTGTAATGACAAATGGCTCTAGCCATTTGCTTTTCAACTTACCTGGAAACAGTTTTAAATGAGAATTAAACAGCCAAACGTTTTGACCAACTTCAAAAGTTCTCTTCTTGATTTTAGCATCATGAACCGCCTTCATCTTATCTAATCATATGCCTCATCGCGTAACTCTTCCAACTCACACAATTGTAACTTTCTTTGGGTACCTGCATCATTATAATTCATGTTAACTTGCTTAACTACCCAAAGTGCACGGTGTGCTAGTTCCATTGGTAAGTGACATTCCTTACCATACACCAATCTATAAGGTGTAGTGCCAATAGGTGTTTTAAATGCCATGCGATAGGCCCATAAGGCATCATTAAGCTTATTAGACCAATCCTTTCGGTCTGATCGCACGGTTTTCTATAAAATCTCTTTAATTTGCCTATTTGACACTTCAACCTGCCTACTTGTCTGTGGGTGATAAGGTGTTGCTATTCTATGATTCACGCCATACCGTTTGACAAGTTTGCCAAAGTGAAAGTTCTTAAAATAGGATCCCCCATCGCGTATGATCACATGTCGAATTCCAACCTTGAAAAAATATTTGATTGGACAAACTTGCACACAACAGCATGGTCGTTCGTTCTAGTGGTAATAGCCTCAACCCACTTAGACACGTAGTCTACTGCCACCAGAATGTACAGGTAACCACACGAGTTAGAAAACGGTCCCATAAAATCAATCCCCCACACGTCAAAAATGTCAACGATGAGGATTGGTTACATGGGCATCTCGTTCCTCTTTGTAATTCCAACCATCTTTTAACAGTTGACACAGTTTTTAGCATATTTAAAGGCATCTTTAAACAGACTAGGCCAATAAAACCACAAGATAGCACTCGATAACCCGTCTTTTGGCCACTAAAATGACCGCCACATGCGGATGAATGCGCATGCTTCAACACCTCTTGAAACTCTGATTCTAGGATACACCTTTGAATAATCTGATCAGCACTAATCTTGAACAAATCTGGTTCATCCCAAATGTATTGCTTTACCTGCAAAAGAAATTGTTGTCGCCTCCTTTTATTCCAACTCTCCGGGAGTGTACCTGCAGCCAAGTAGTTAGCAAATTAGCATACCATGGTTGGATAGATATAGACATCAGATATTCATCAAAGAATTGTTCATTAATTGAGGGTGTAGTGTCCTCTTCCCCCAATGGAATTCTTTTCAAATGGTTTGCCACCACATTTTCACATCCCTTCTTATCTATGATATCCAAGTCAAACTCTTGCAGTAATAAGATCCAACGGATCAACCTTGGTTTGACATCTTTCTTTTCCATCAAGTAACACACTACACTATGATCAGAATAAACAATTACTTTACTACCCCAAATATATGACCGGAATTTGTCTAAAGCATAAATAACCACAAGCAACTCCTTCTTGGTAGTTGTGTAATTCAATTGTGCATCTGAGCGGGTTTTGCTTGCATAATAGATAACAACCGGTTTCTTATCTACTCTTTGACCTAACAAGGCTTCGATTGCATAATCACTTGCATCACACATTATTTCAAAAGGGATTGTCTAATCCGGTGATTGTAAGATCAGGGCCTGTACCAATTGTTCCTTTAACACATTAAATGCTTTTAAACATTCATCATCAAATTCAAAGGGAACATCTTTCAAAATTAGATTACATAAAGGTTTGGTGATAACACTGAATCCCTTAATAAACCTACGATAAAACCCGGCATGACCCAAAAATGAGCGCACGCCCTTAACGTTGGTAGGTGGAGGTATCGTAGAGATAACTTTAATTTTAGCTCTATCAACTTCAATCCCCCTACTTGACACGACGTGACCCAACACAATGCCCTCCTGAACCATAAAATTGCTCTTCTCCCAACTTAAGACTAAATTGGTTTCCACACAATGTTTTAACACGCTAGTTAATTCATCTAGACAAGAATCAAATGATGACCCAAAGACAGAAAAGTCGTCCATAAAAATATCTAGGCTATCCCCGACCATATCTGAAAAGATACTCATTATACACCTTTGGAAGGTGGCCAGGGCATTACACAGCCCAAATGGCATCTGCCTGAATGCGAAAGTACCATAAGGGCATGTAAATGTTGTCTTTTCTTGGTGATCAGGATGAATGGCTATTTGGTTATAACCGAAATAGCCATCTAAAAAGCAATAATACTTCTGACCTGAAAGTTTCTCAATAATTTGGTTAATGAAGGGCAACGAGAAAGTGATCCTTTGAAGTAGCAGCATTTAACTTCCTGCAATCAATACAAACCCGCCACTCGGTTATCGGCCGGGTGGCAAGCTGCTCACCATTATCACTAGTAATTATCTGGATTCTTGCTTTTTTAGGCATGGTTTGTGTTGGGCTTACCCAAGCGCTATCTGAAATGGGATAAATGATCCCTACATCTAACCATTTGAGGACTTCTTTCTTCACTACCTTACGCATGTTAGGGTTCAGCCTTCTTTGAGTATCCCTTGCAGGTTTAGCATCCTCATCCGTAATGATCTTGTGCATGACAATTGATGGACTTATACCTTTCAAATATGCTATTGTCCACCTAATAGCTGCTTTGTGAGCTTTTAACACCTTCAGTAGGGCTTCTTCTTGTTTCTCCTTCAGATTTGCTACAATGATAACTAGAAGAGACTGCTCCTCCCCCAGAAAGGCATACTTTAAATGCTTTGGCAAATCCTTCAAATCCACTTTTAGTGGACTCACCAATGATGGTTTGAGACCCGATGAAATTTCAGCTAGCAGGCTCTCCACATGGTGTGTCCGTGGAGGTATCCCTTCTCTTATGGCCATTACTTCCATATTCTACAGTTCCTTATGCAATTCCTGATTATGCTCTTGTTCAAACCTATCACAAACAAAATAGATCTCCATGGTGTCATCGCCACATTGAGGGATACACCATCAATGATGTCTTCCATAAAGCATTCATCACTAACTAGAGAGTTAGATCCACTTGAAAAAAATTTAAACGAATTTTCCTATTACCAAATGTCATATCCACTGTACCACTGCGACAATCAATCAAAGCATGTGCAGTGGCTAAGAAAGTTTGACCTAAAATAACATTTGGTTTTTTTGTCTTATCTGAAGACACATAATCAAGAACTAGAAAGTGTACTAGATAGTAGCACTCTTCTACTTTCACAATCATATCTCAAACTATCCCTCTAGGGAGCTTAAGGGTCAAATAAGCCAACACTACTGTGGTGTCAGCTTGACGCAGTGGAGCAAAGTCATATTGATCGTACAAGCTCCCTGGAAGAATGCTCACACTAGCTCCAAGATCTAATAATGCCCTTGACATTTTAAAATCTCCCACTTGAATGGCTATTAAAGGCGTTCCTGGATCTTGTAACTTAGGTGAGAGAGCCCCAATCAAAACGGCACTCACACATTCAGTTAAGTCAAGTTTTTTAGGGAACTGGTGGTGTCGCTTTTAGGTGCACATGTCTTTAAGATACTTTGCATACGCAGGAACTTGTTTAATGGCATCAATTAGAGGTAAGTTGATTTTTACTTATTTAAACACTTCCCAAATTCCTCTTGTTAAGGAACCCTTTTTCTTTCGGAACTCACTTTTGTTGGGTTCTCCAATGCCTTAGTATAAGGAATAGTAGAACTCTCTATGCCCTTTTCCTTATTCTTGGAAACCTTATTGTTAGAAACATGTTTGGTTATTTCATTAAAAATTACCTTTTTAGGTGTTTTAACTTTGTTAACCAATGGTTCCCCCTCACTATCACTATCACCATTTTCACCATAATCCACCACCTTTCCTTCTTTGAAAGATGGTGATGGTGAAACAACCTTATTGTCATAAACTTTTCCAGAACGAAGAATACTTACCTGACCAACTTGGTTGTGCTTTGTAGTTCGTGCTCCTGAATTTTGATGAGCCGGGTTAACTTGTGTGTCACTAGGTAGCTTTCCATTATTCTTTCTCAACTCACTCATATCTGCTGCTAACTGTCTCACTTGAGTAGTCAATGATTGGATAGCTTTGTCACACACCTCATCTTTCTGATTACTTGCCTCATCCAACTGGTTTCTTCGTACCATATCCGCTTGTATGGACTTCAATACATCCATCATCTCATTCCCACTAGTAGCAGTAGAAGCTCCAAGTATTCCTTGATCACCAACTAGTGGGTATGATTTTTGGTAACCCCTTTGATAATTGTTCTGATTGTAGTTTTGAGAACGGGGTTGATATTGTTGTCCAGTTCTTTGACCACTTCCTTGGAAATTAGGATTAGCTTGGTTAGAAGCATTACCATATCTTAAGTTGGGGTGATTCCGAAGACCCGGGTGGTAGGTGTTGGAGTTCATATCATAATTCCTACCACCTCCTTTAAATTGATTCACCTCCTCATATTCACTTGCTGAACCGTAGAATTTGTACCATGATGCCCCAATTCACCGCATTGGTCACACACCTCATAGGGTTGTCTTTATTGACCCCCACTTCCCAAGTTTGCAACTTGTTGCTCTAATTTTTCTAACCATCCCGATTCGCCACTCTGATGAGCTACTGATCTCACTACCGAATGCCTAGCTCTTCTTGATGACTGAGCTTTCCTCTTTGAAGTGACTGCCATCCTCTCAAGATAATCCCAATCAACCTTTTCATAATTTGTTCCAAAAGTCCCATTAGAAATGGAATTTAAGTCCCGAGTATCTTCATCTGTCAATCCCTCATGAAAAGCATTCAATAACTCCCACATTTGCAAACCATGGTAAGGGCAATTTTGAACGCCTCATGGAACAACTCACCCGAGTGCTGCTGAAAATTTCTGAGTTTTTTCGTGCATCACTAGTTCTTTGGTTAGTGTAAAACTCATCTAAGAACTGTTGTTGCATATCAGCCAATGTATAGATAGAAGCAGATGGTAAAGAGTGGAACCACTGTTGTGTCTTATCTTCTAGTGTGAATTAAAAAAGAACCAACTTAACATCATCCGGTGTAAACCCTTGTCTACCAATGGTATTGCATCTTGCATCATAAGCACTTAGATGAAAATATGGTTCCTCTGTTGCCATGCCATGATATTTAGGTAGATTTTGAATTGCTTGTGATCTTACCTCAAAGGATCTACCATGTTGCTGAGGGATAACAACCGGTGATGGATTGTTTGCAATGGCTGGACGAAAATGACTCTCAATACCCCTAACCGGTCCCTGCTCATACCTTCTAGGAACACCACCTTGATCGTCAACATGAGGTAATGGAACAGCATGTATAGGACCTGGCCTTCGTGGCCTGTTGTTGATTGGTGGTTGTTGTTGTGGTGGTGTAGGGACTCCTCTATAAGGCTAATAAATTGGGGGAACAGGTTGTGGGTATCTTTCATTATGCATCGGTACTCTATAATCCTCATAACCCCTACATGTACCATGGCCCATTTGAAATGGCACACCACCCCTGAAATCCTCAACCCCCGTCCCCTGCTACTTCTTCATAACTTCCACCTTCGTCATTAAACTCCTCCTCAAAGTTAAGTCCTGAAGTATGTGGATGAGGTTTCTAAGGGTGTGTGGATTGGAATATAGGTTGGTGAGTTGAAGGTGGTTGTTGGGTAAAAGTTGTACAGGCATGTGGTGGTTGTGATGTGAGAGGTATATCATCTACCAACGCCCTCATGTAAGGTGAAGAATAATGGGGGTTCTGGTTTGGAGGTAAAAGGTTGGTTGGTTGTTTGTTGTGGTTGACCGAAATTTGGTAGTGGTGGAATTTGACTTGAGGATTGGTTAAAAATTCCTTCTGATTTTGTAGGTGGAACAAACAATGAAAACATACCCGATGTGGGTTGTTGATATGGTGGAATCTGACCTTCTAGAGGCAGATCTGTTTGTTTCCCGAGGTTTCCTTGATTTTCATCTTGCTTGTAGAGGTATCAAGTTTATTTTCCCTGTGCACTACCCTGTTGTGACGTGCTGTTTTCTCGATTTCAGGATCAAATATCAATGGTGAGGTCTTCTTGGAATGCCTGGTATGATGCATGCAATCTCAATTACCTGCACACAAACAAACAAAGAAAACTACGCATAATATCAATCTAGAAACAAAGAACAAATAAAAAAAATTCTTTTTGGATTTTTACGCTTTTTTTAAAAAAATAATAATAAATAAACTGGACACTTTGCGCACTACTCCCTGGCAACGGCGTCAAAATTTGATCGAGGTCGAAGACTCGCCAAAAATAAGAGTTAAAACTCACTCCCTAATATCTTACTAGATAAGTAAGTCGGGTGTCGAACCACGAGGAGTATTGTGGAAAGTGTAGTTCAAATAACTAAAATTAAACAAAGAAACTTATGCAGAAAATTAAACCAAATTGAATAATTGTTTGTTTACACTAAGAACGATTAATGCTAATGAGTAGTAAATAGGTAGGAGAAAACTGTGAAT
Source organism: Flaveria linearis (assembly GCA_024085815.1). Classification (NCBI taxonomy): domain Eukaryota; kingdom Viridiplantae; phylum Streptophyta; class Magnoliopsida; order Asterales; family Asteraceae; genus Flaveria; species Flaveria linearis. Next base: position 81,870,196 of record CM044010.1, read on the forward strand.
CCTTCAGGGTTCGGGTTCAAAGCAAAAATGTTAATCAAGTTTCGTTTGGTAACCACATAGACATGATTTGTTTGTTTGATAAACAATTGTGATAAATGAGGACAATTTACTTTGATTGCAAAACAACAAAATGTTCATCACTCAGTTACCAACTACAAATTACCTAATCAAACCTTTCTCTAAGAAATCCTAATTGCTAGAAATCTTAGGAACTAAAAGACAAAGAGAATGATTGCAAATAACATGTAACCGATTACAACTGTTCAACAAAACATCGCAACAAGCATCGAATGCTTAGATTGCGTATCCAAACGTGAAAGAAACTAAGTTAAATCATCCACTTACAAGAACCCTAGCCCCAAAGGAAATCACTAGAAATTAGCCGCTCATGATTGCGAGAAGATCTTCAAATCTGATGTAGAACACCATCGGAGTGATGAATTGATGATTGACGGGCTTCCAATGGTGAAAAACTTATCAAAATTGAATCTTGAGTCGCCTCTCAGTCGTCCAAGTCGAAGGGGTGACGCCGAATCTCTAAACCTAAAAATTTGAATAAAAGGAAAAAAATCCCGTCTGACCCTGCCGTAGCCTACGGCAGCCTCAATTTTCAGCCGACCTTCTTCTCAACTTTCTGGCCATTTTAACTTGGAATCTCTCCGTGTAAGCTATTAAAATCACTTGTTTAACCTGAAAAACACATTTTACATAGAGTCAAACTACTCCAAGTGATTAACATATATAAACATGTAATCTTTAATATTTAATAGCATAAAATGTCATTACGCAACACACTCATCAGAAGTTTAATAAATTAGGGACAAAATAGTAATGCTTGCATATAACACTTGTACCTAATACTTAAAAAGTTGTCTTAAATGTCTTAATTTTTTATGAAATTACATTTGTGTCCCAAGTTTATGCATTATAAAGTAGTATAGATTATGAACCCGCACATTACGACACTTTAAATAGTGAAAAAATCAATGTTTTTTATTATTGATATAAAAGGAAGAAAAATCTCTACGTAAACTCACTCATCGAGGTGCAATCAACGGTGAACGATTAACGTATTCGATGTTTTGTATTAAAAACCAAAACCTTGTTTTGTATTAAAAACCAAAACATAGATGTAAACTCACTTGTCATACAAATAAGTTAAAAAATAACATCATAGTTGCGATGGTGATATCAATGTGATTACGTATGTTGAAAAAACATATAAAATTACGGCGACATGGTTTTGTAGTCTAAAACATAGATATAAACCAATATCATGTCTCGCATGTTACGATATAATAATTAAAAACCGCAAGTTTTAAGTGAAAAAAAGTATTAGAAAAATGTAAAAGAAAAAAAAAATAAGAAACCATAAAAAAAAGAAAGAATGTGGGAATAGAACCCGCTGTGTAGGGCGAAGGCTTTAACCAACCCAGGCACAACCATCCTTGCGTATGAATATTGAATAAAAGGAATTAATTAGACCGAAGTCAAAGTCGGTGGCTAGTTGGGCCACCGACATTGATAAATGAGATATATATAATATGATATAATTTAAGTGTCAACTAAATATTTTAAAAATTGAAGACGATATCTTTTATGCATGGTAGAGATTTCGAAAGCATTTGCTGTTCATTTTTGGTATGTAGCATTGAACTAGATTAAAGTGATCATGTAAGTTGGATGGGTTCGTTACTTGATCACTTGAAAGTCACAAGATGTTGTGTTTGTTCACGAAATGAAGTAAACATGTTTTTGTTTGAACTTAACAGATTTCGTGTCATTGAGTGATCGACATGTTTTAAACATGATAAAGTTCATGTCTTAATAGGTTAACAACTGGTTAATCTGTCTGTTAACATACCTATTAAGACATGTTTATAACTTTAACTTATATACGATTAATAAAAGAAGTTGAACGCATAAAATTCCTTACGTGGGACTGATTCTTTATTATGTAGTTATTTTAATAAAAATATCCCTCATGTTGAAAAGTTAACAGAAAAAAATAAAGATGTTAATTAGGTGTAGTCAAATATATTTAAATGATAATTTACTAAAACTTTTAAACTCAAATGACAAAATTTAAACATTTGATTTAAATGATAATTTTTATAAAACCACATGGTTGTAAAAGACTTTTAACTCTAGATATTATATACTAGTTTGAAAATCTATGTACTACACAGATTGAATGCAAATATATTAATAGTTATATATTAATATTAGAAAGATTATAAAATACTTTTTAGGATATAATATGATTGAAATTGCATATAATTAGTTACTTTAGGTATACAACAATAACAACTTTTTTTTCAAACTTTCTGTTTTAAAAGCTCTTGCTTTAAAAAATTATTTTAAACACTTCAAATTTTTTTACGAATACTTTTCTTAAACAATGTTGTTTTCTAAAAGTTATTTGTATTAATAAACTTCATATTTAAAAATTTTATATATTTAAAAAAATATTTCTTTTAATTAAAAAATATGTTTTTAATTTATCAAAATCTATTTTATAATTTAAAAAGTATATGTAAATAATCATTAGCATTTACTATGCTATTAAATAGTTAACCTTCATTTTATAGTTAACCTTCATTTTAGTAACAACACGTGTCTAAATTTTAAGTGAATCTTAAGTGGACAATACAAAAAAATATCATATGACTTTTAAATATTTTGATTTATTAAATGAACTTGTATTCACAAGAATTAAGATGCTTCAATCTTTATATATTTATTTACTAGTTTTAGTAAACTCGTATAATACATGGGTTGAAAATATGAAAACAGTATAATTCATAAATGTATAAATATTTTATATGATTAAGTTACGTATTACTATAACAATAAAAATAAAAAAGTAATATGTAAAAACTATAAATATTTAAATACTTTTTTAATAATATAATAAATAATTGACTCATTTAAAATTAAAACCAGTTGTGTTAAAATCACACTAATTTAAAATAAATAAATATATCAATAAATATTTTTTTTCCTTTTAGTTTTTTTAAATTGAATTTTATTTAGCTATAAAAATATGTATAGTTCAAAATAATATGATTACATAATTAAGTTGATAATATAAAAAAATGAAATTTATATTAAACTTAAAATAAAAAACTTGATTAAAACAAATTTAGTTTTGAGAAAAAGAGTAACATGAGAATGTCACGTGACATCCTAGTTACCCTTTTATTATATAGTATGGATTTGAAGGAAACTGAAATACTGTTTTCAAGCATTGAAGTTTCTCACTTCATAAATAAAATAAAACCAATAAGTGCAAATATGAACCAACGTAGTTGTATCAAAAGCGGCACATCTTTTGTGTTTATAACTGTTTCCGAACCAACGTGTCTCTTTGAAAGAACGACGTTGTAACATCGCGTATTTTCGTTAAATAAATTTTATAAACAATTAAGTTTAATACGTTGACGTTAATTCCAATAATTAAAATAATCATAATAATAATAATAATAATAACATAATAATAATAATAATAATAATATTTCTATTAATAATTTGTAAGAATTATTAAGAAAATAAACAAATATAAAAAAATTGGAATTATAAGTCCAGGACTATTATTGTAATTTAAGAAACTTTAAAAGAAAGTTTCTAACATAAAATAACAAATTTCAAATTACAGGGGGCCAAAGTGTAAATTCTTTTAAAAACCATCACCACCCCATCGACCCGCTGTTCTCTAGCCACATCTCCGGCCGCTTCTCCGGCGAGCCACCACACCCAAAACCACTCGTTTTTGACCGAATCAATCATCCCCGACAAACTCACGTAGGAGATTCGAACCGGGCATCACTACAATTTTTAAATTTTGAGTGCGATTCATCCCGGTTCCTTTCCCCCACTTTCGGCCACTTGTCCAGCCACAAATCGCACTAAACAATAATAATAATCAAAGTAATCGCGCACTCACGACCGTTTAACCGTTTATAACATTCCATTGAGTTCAATTTCTCCTAAAACAAACACAAATCCACGATTAGTTCACCCTCACCGCCGCAACCTGCAACTCAGTCGATTTCTATCTTATGAGTTCCATTACATGAAATTGATGGAGGGTTTTTGTTCATAGAACGCATTGGAAGCTTCCTGTAAGAGGAATTCGATTATGATCATCATTCGCACCCCGAACCCATCCTTCCTTTGTCGCGACATGTTCTTCACTGGTTCTCATCTAAATGATCTCAAAACGGGTAATTGAACACATTGATTTGCTCGGTTTTACTTAGGGATTAAAAGCCCTAAACTTATTTTTGTTATCATAATCAATTGGATGGTAATTGGATCGGAATCGAACCTAGGGTTCATATGGATTGGGGCACTTGTTAACTTAGCTTAAATGAAGTTGGAAACCAAATCTCTCGCGGCTGGATGCCATAGTTCACCGGTTCCCTGTCCATTTGCAATCCATGAGGTCCCGGGTTCGACCCCGGGCACCCTCATTTATTTTTTAAAGGCTTTTTGGGCTTTTAAAAATTACAGAAAAATTCTAAAAATTATAAAAATAATTTTTATAAACTTTGTTTATATTTTTGGGCACCAGATAATTTTCTGGATTATATTAAAGTTTTATCAAATTATTTACAAATATTGTTTGTTTTATAAAATATACTTTAACGAACGGTTTGATTAATTTTCGTAATTATTCTTGTTAATCATACAGACTTAATTACATGTTGAACTTCATCATTATATCTAAATTCATTTCTAAAATACTTAATAATTCATCTAATGGATTAAAAATATGATATTTATTTTATAAATTTAATTACTTAAACAAAACTCATAATTCTATCAAAACCCTAATTCTTATTCGAACGTTAATCATATTATTAACCATAAACTCGTAAATAATAACTAACATTAATTATATTCCTATTAAATGAAATCCAGGTTAACCAAACCCTAATCGTTATACGAACATTATTTCCTTGCTGTACAATCAAGGTGAGTTTCATGGCCCCATTTTCATTACAATTTTTATAAATCTTTAGGCGAAAAGTATGCTCACTCTTTCTAGTTGTGAACACAATTTATTTTTGATTAACATGTTACTGTTTGCAAGCTATATCTTATGAATAAGTTTCTGTGTGGTTCTTTAATCACAACTATTTAACTCCGGTGTTGGAGCCGACGGACATATATTGATAGTACTATTGGGTTGACACCCCCACCCTTGACAGATGGTTACTTGTGAGTACCATCACACTGCCAGGAATGGGCCTTGGTGAATATGTTCCGACAATTGCTGTGTGGTTCGTCATAGGTTTAGTTGTGATGCTCATGTAATATTACTTGTGATAAACTGTATACACTTATGATCCATAACTCATGCACAGCAACAAGTTTTCAATTTATGTTTAAACCTGTGAACTCACCAACCATGTGTTGACTTTTGAGCATATCTTTTCAGGTGATAATAATCAAAGAGGATAGCTAGAGTCGATGCCTTAGCAGAGACCCTCAGGATTTCAGTAGACATGCATTAGTGTTTTGACTATCATTTGATTTCGCTTATGAATACTATGTTGAACTTTCTATTTGTTGGATTTCATGTTGGATTTGGTTTTGTTAAATCGATAGACTATGCTAGTCGTGGAACTGACTAACCACGACACAAGTCACCATTGTGTCGGGTGACGTCATGACACGTGGATCTTTGTATTTATTTTGTCTCTGTAAACTAACCAAGTGTTATGACGATCCCGTCCGTTACATCCTCGTGTTTCTGCTATAAGCGGGGGTGTGACAGACTGGTTTCAGAGCCATTGGTTATAGAGAATTAGGCAATTCACTTGACCTAGACTATAACCTAGGAACCTTCATGTAGAATGCATACTAGGACTGGCTTGCATTTAATATTACATGTGTGTTCCTCTATACTTGCGACTTGACTCTATACATGATTCTATGCATATGTGCTTGTTATCTGATCATCCTGAGGAAGGCACTATTACTCTTAGTCTTTCTCTATGGGATACCATTATACTAGAATCTTCCATTGTATGTGCACTACATTAAATCATTAGGTCGGAACACTCGTGTGAAGGGAAACTTCATAGATCACGCGTAGCGTTGATCTCAAATACTAAATCCGACCCTAAGATGGTATGTCTGAGATCCTGAAAGTATGACGGACAGACAACTATCGTTAGCAATTCGTGTTTATATGCTTGGAGTTTATATGCTATTACATACTACTATTGGAATACTAATGGGTCATGGACATGAGGACATTACACGAACCATGTTTGATGAGTGCTGACAATACTATGATGTTAACTTGGGGTAAGTGAAACTAAGGGTGACCATGGAAGGTAAATTACCATTACGGGTGCACACATAATTGCAATTTGTCGTGCATGAGAAGTCTGGCAAATCTTACCATGAGGTAACGATCAGGAGTATCACAAGTTCTCTATTCTATACCCTAGAGTGTGCTAGGAACATAATTCTAGTAAAACCTCGTTAAAAGTAACAAAACATTACTAACATCTACTATTACATAAGTCCTGTCCAACTTAGAGCCTTCATGATATTTCCAATCATGACATTGATTCTATCTTTCGCGAAACATTCCTCTAATTAGCATTTAGTAACTAAGGAACTGATTGAATGCTTAGAATGGAAGTGGACTTCAAGAAATGTAGAGGAGTGACGATACTCTCTACACATACATTATGTTATTTATTGGGATTATGCTAAGGAAAAAAATTAGGATGTCATGTAACCGGTTCAAGCATCATTCTATGTATATCGAGGGTGTGGTGGGAACGTTGCGGGGAACACTATATATAAGCATCATCGGTATACTAAGAATATGTTTGAACTGGGCTAAGTGATGATCCTGATGGACTGAAGCATGGATTGTTGGGACTGGAAGAGTGGGATGCCTGTATCTCGAGGTGTTCTGTCTAGGCTAGGTATTCGTATAAATCCAAATCAACCGATGGATCTGTCTACCTTACCTGGGAACCCTCGGGATGAGTATCTGCTTATAGGTACGCATGTCTTCAACAAAGTTGTGGTTGACCTAATACTTTGGTTAGTCAACGTACTCGCTTTGATTTACAAATCAAACGTCTACACTTGGAACATCTCATTGTTATTATGCCAAATTCCCGATTGTCGTTTTCATGTTGTATAGCTCATATTACCCAATTCTCATAAAATATCTTAATGATATTTCAAAATGTCTACTCGTCAAAACCGATCCGGATCTGGAAACTCTGGCCGTAAGATTGCTGCTATTATAGCACGTGAGGTTGCTGCAGTCATACCAACCCTCCTACTCATCTGAATCAGGGCACGAACCCTGCTCCAATCTCTGTTGGTCCTAACCCTCCGTGCTTGTACCTACAAGCATTTCAGTTCTTGCAACCCACTAAGTTCAGTAGAACCGAAGGAGCTACCGGATTACTACAGTGGTTCGAAAGCATCGAGAACACTTTCCTAAACACCGAATGGTCTTCAAAACTTTAAACCGTTACTTATGTTTCTCAAGTTCTCTTAAGGAGGTGTCCCATAACTAAGAACATGCAATGCTGTAGATGGAATTCCTACATCTCGGGGTACTTTTTCTAGGCAAAGTGTAAATGGTGATTTGATTCGATCATTGAATCCATTTACTTGACTCGAAACCCTTGAGATGAGTGATCACTTATGAGTACGCGTGTCTTAATAAGGCTATGGTTGACCTCATATCCTGAGAAGTCCATGTATTCCCTTCGATTGTGAATCGAATGTTCACATCTCATGGTGATATCAATCATTTTTGTCCTTGATTTCGTCTTCCCGATTTAAACCATCCAAGATTTGAACACCATCATTACAAATCCTGTTACCTGAACTTTGACCTTAAATTTGTAAGCATGATTTTCCTTTTGTTACATTGATGTAACTGGAAATTTTCTGAATTTCTAAGTGATATTCTTTTCCTTTCATTGTTAAGTCGAACCTTGAACCGTCTGCATCATGGGAGATGCAAGAGTTTGTAAGTCAATCTATGACTAAGAACACTCGTACCTCCTAAACGATTCTAACTCATCAAAACAGGGGTGATTCCCTTACTTTGATGAATCTCTATTCGTTTCGATAAATGGTTTCCAACTGTGTGTTTTATGAAATTTCATCCTCGGGAATTAGGGCAAATTCCTCATCCTGAGGATTGACTTCAATATTCTCATTGGAACTTACATTTCACAAATGACATGATCTCACCAAAATAGAATTGAAACCCGTACTTTGGTGACAAATATCAATCTTCGATTGTTTTCTTGTTATTATGAAGCTCAATCATCAAGTTAGGGGTGAAAACCATACCTTGATGACTATTCTCATTTCTTGATCTTCAACTTACCAAGGTTGTAATCAAGTGACGAGAAGCATGTAGTAACTTGAAGGGTGAAACAATGTTAGTGTTTCGATCTAACAAGCCAAAGCATGATTTCTGAACTTGAAAGGAGACCCGATCTCTCTAGATTAATTTTGGTTCCGAGCTTGGAGCATGTAAATTCTTAAATCAATTTCTTTCCCTTTATCTTCATGTTTTGACTCGATCTAGCTACATCGAACCATTTATTCCTTACTTATCAACTTTCATTTTCAGATATCAACAACACCTAATTACATGATGGTAGTCTTCCTAAACAATCTTTTGTCAAATAAAGATATTATGAACTTATGATTATGTCTTTCTAGTCATACGAATGTTCTTAACTATACTTATGAGTTTGATGAATTACATATGCAATCTACCTTTGGAAATTATTATCTTGCAAAACATGTTTACAAATACCTATCTTATTGTTTACGTCATTTCTTGAATCGTTTTTTAATCTTTAACCTTGAAAATCATTGAAATTTAACTTGGTTTTAAACAACAAGACTTGTTATTATCCTCATTGTGATGTGGACATAAAGGTTCATAAACCTTCGTAACTTGTAGCCATGGGTTTGGCATAAAGGAAAAGACGTAACTTGGTATGTGTCCAAGTGTCTCACCTTCACATATGACAAGACCAAGCATTCGTGATCCTATGGATCTCCTGTTTAACTTTTCTTTCAACTCAAATGCTTTTTATTTTAAAGGTTATGAAGACAATTGGTGCATTATAAACCGATTAACAAATCTCATATTGATTTATGTGGGATGACGGGTCGAGAAATTGACCTTTATCTGTTTCAAATATTCATATACCATGGTACGACGTTAAAACATCGATCGTTATTTTGAATGATTGATTCAATTTCTGTATTCTTAACCATCGTCGTGAACTCATTCCAAGATCTTCGCATAGCGTATTATTCTTAGACCGATGGTTGGTCAAAGGAGAAATACATATTCACAAGATATGCGTTAAGGTCGTTTCATATGGTGACGTTTGGGATTCTTAAATTCCGACGGTTAACCTTTCTTATCATTGTTGGTCTTTTATTGATTTCTAGACATCACCTTACCATGAAATTATATCCTGGAAGTTGTGATACCATGGTAACACGTCATCATTTCCAATTTCCCCTCAAAACGTCTCGTATTTCACTAGAAGAGTTCAAGTTGGCATGTATTATGTCAAGAGACTTGAGGGATTCCCTAAAGTGAAACATCTCATTTATGACTAAACGTCTATCACTGTCCGTTCATACGCTTATCTTTCATTTAAACCCTCTTGTTCGTTTATAAGTGTACCTTTAGATATTATCTCTGATCACGATAGTCGCTTCATCTCACGTTTCTGGAAAAGTCTCCCATCAGCTCTCGAAACTCAACTAAATCTTAGCACAGCCTATCACCCGCAAACCGACGGTCAGAATGAAAGAACGATACAAACCCTCGAGGATATGCTCCGGGCTTGTGTCATTGATTTCAGTGGATCGTGGGATTCTTATCTTTTGTTGATCGAATTCTCTTACAATAACAGTTACCATACCAGCATCCAGATGGCACCATTTGAGGCCTTGTATGGCCGAAAGTGTCGATCTCCCTCTGTTGGTCTGAAGTTGGTGAATCACAAATTACTGGTCCAGAATTAACAACCGATAAAATTCATAAGATACGTGATAACTTGGTCGCTGCTAGAAATCCTCAAAAGCATTATGCTGATAAAAGACGTAAGCCCATGGAATACAATGTCGGTGATCTCGTACTTCTTAAGGTATCACCTTGGAAGGGAGTGATTTGCTTTGGAAAGAAAGGGAAGCCAGCACCTCGTTACGTGGGTCCATTCAAAGTACTCAAGCGAATTGGGAAAGTGGCCTACAAGCTTGAACTACCCCAAGAACTCAGCAATATGCATCCGATGTTTCATGTTTCAAACCTCAAGGAATGCCTCGCCGATGAAAATCTCCACATTCAGATTGATGAATCTATGCACTTTATTGAGAAACCTGTGGAAATTAAGGATCGGGAAGTCAAACAACTCAAACCAGCCGAATACCGATTGTCAAGGTTTGTTGGAAATCTAAACGTGGCCCAGAGTTCACCTGGGAACGTGAGGACCAAATGAAATCCCAGTATCCTCATCTTTTCGTTTCAGCCTCCTCGTGATTAAAATTTCGGGACGAAATTTCCTAAAGCAGGGGAGACTGTAACATCGCGTATTTTCGTTAAATAAATTTTATAAACAATTAACTTTCATACGTTGACGTTAATTCCAATAATTACAATAATCATAATCATAATAATAATAATAATAATAATAATAATAATAATAATAATAATAATAATAATAATAATAATAATAATAATAATAACATCATAATAATAATAAAGTTTCTATTAATAATTTGTTAGAATTCTTAAGAAAATAAAGAAATATAAAAAAATTGGATTTATAAGTCCAGGGACTATTATTGTAATTTAAGAAACTTTAAAAGAAAGTTTTTAACATAAAATAACAAATTTCAAATTACAGGGGGCCAAAGTGTAAATTCTTTTAAAAACCATCACCACCCCGTCGACCCACTGTTCTCCGGCCACATCTCCGGCCGCTTCTTCGGCGAGCCACCACACCCAAAACCACTCGTTTTTGACCGAATCAATCATCCCCGACAAACTCACGTGGGAGATTCGAACCGGTGCATCACGACAATTTTTAAATTTTGAGTGCGATTCATCACGATTCCTTTCCCCCACTTTCGGCCACTTTTCCAGCCACAAATTGCACTAAACAATAATAATAATCAAAGTAATCGTGCACTCATGACCGTTTAACTGTTTATAACATTCCATCGAGTTCAATTTCTCCTAAAACAAACACAAACCCACGATTCGTTCACCCTCACCGCCGCGACCTGCAACTCAGTCGATTTCTATCTTATGAGTTCCATTACATGAAATTGATGGAGGGTTTTTGTTCATAGAACGCATTGGAAGCTTCCTGTAAGAGGAATTCGATTATGAGCATCATTCGCACCCCGAACCCATCCTTCCTCTGTCACGACATGTTCTTCATTGGTTCTCAACTAAACGATCTCAAAACGGGTAATTGAACACATTGATTGCTTGGTTTTACTTGGGGATTAAAAGCCCTAAACTTATTTTTGTTATCATAATCAATTGGATGGTCAATTGGATCGAAATCGAACCTAGGGTTCATATGGATTGGGGGGCACTTGTTAACTTAGCTTAAATGAAGTTGGAAACCAAATCTCTCGCGGCTGGATGCCATAGTTCACCGGTTCCCTGTCCATTTGCAATCCATGAGGTCCCGGGTTCGACCCCGGGCACCCACATTTATTTTTTTAAAGGCTTTTTGGGCTTTTAAAAATTACAGAAAAATTCTAAAAATTATAAAAATAATTTTTATAAACTTTGTTTATATTTTTTGGCACTAGATAATTTTCTAGATTATATTAAAGTTTTATCAAATTATTTATAAATATTGTTTGTTTTATAAAATATACTTTAACGAACGGTTTGGATTAATATATTTCGTAATTATTCTTCGTTAATCATACAGACTTAATTACATGTTGAACTTCATCATTATATCTAACTTCATTTCTAAAACACTTAATAATTCATCTAATGGATTAAAAATATGATATTTATTTTATAAATTTAATTACTTAAACAAAACTCATAATTCTATCAAAACCCTAATTCTTATTCGAACGTTAATCATATTATTAACCATAAACTCGTAAATAATAACTAACATTAATTATATTCCTATTAAATAAAATCCAGGTTAACCGAAACCCTAATCGTTGTACGAACATTATTTCCTTGCTGTACAATCAAGGTGAGTTTCACGGCCCCATTTTCATTACAATTTTTATAAATCTTTGGGGGGAAAAGTATGCTCACTCTTTCTAGCTGTGAACACAATTTATTTTTGATTAACATGTTACTGTTTGCAAGCTATATCTTATGCATGAGTTTCTGTGTGGTTCTTTAATCACAACTATTTAACTCTGGTGTTGGAGCTGACGGACAGATAGTGATAGTACTATTGGGTTGACACCCCCACCCTTGACAGATGGTTACTTGTGAGTACCATCACACTGCCAGGAGCGGGCCTTGGGTGAATATGTTTCGACAATTCCTGTGTGGTTCATCATAGGTTTAGTTGTGATGCTCATGTGATATTACTTGTGATAAACTATATAAACTTATGATCCATAACTCATGCACAGCAACAAGTTTTCAATTTATGTTTAAACCTGTGAACTCACCAACCATGTGTTGACTTTTGAGCATATCTTTTCAGGTGATAATAATAAAGAGGATAGCTAGAGTTGATGCCTTAGCAGAGACCCTCAGGATTTCAGTAGACATGCATTAGTGTTTTGACTATCATTTGATTTCGCTTATGAATACTATGTTGAACTTTCTATTTGTTGGATTTCATGTTGGATTTGGTTTTGTTAAATCGATAGACTATGCTAGTCGTGGAACTGACTAACCACGACACAAGTCACCATTGTGTCGGGTGACGTCATGACACGTGGATCTTTGCATTTATTTTGTCTCTGTAAACTAACCAAGTGTTATGACGATCCCGTCCGTTACATCCTCGTGTTTTCGCTATAAGCGGGGGTGTGACAGACGTCGACTTTTCATTCGATGTATTATTCACCTTTAGTCAGTAAAAGTCATGATGTTGGACGCTGAACTTCCTACCGCTAATATGAGATTCATGAATCAAGAGTTTGTCAAGTTAGACAGATTCGACGGTCAGAACTACACCCGCTGGGCTAATAAAGTCAAATTTATACTGATTGTTCTGAAGCTATATTATGTTCTCGATCTGTGCTTGCCCCCAATCCTAAACGAATCGGTTCCTGAAGAGGGAAAGGAACGGGATCAGCAAGTGATTTCTGATCTGAACAAGGGAAGACTCGTCCGAAAGGAAGTTGAAGATCTTTGTCTTGGTCACATCAAGAACTCACTTTCTGATCGCCTTTGTGACTTGTACTTGCAGGTTATAAGTCCGAGGGATTTATGGAAAGATTTGGAACTCAAATACAAGGTTCACGAAGAAGGTACTAATAAGTACCTTATTGCTAAGTATTTAGACTTCCAAATGATGGATGAAAAGTCAATTTTGGAGCAAGTGCATCAACTTCAAGTACTTGTTAACAAACTGACTGCTCTTTTCATTCCTCTACCTGAAATCTTCCAAGTGGGGGTAATCATTGTTAAATTGCCTCCCACTTGGAAAGATTTCTCCAAAAGGATGATGCATAAATCTGAGGACTACTCTTGGATGAACTATTAAAGCACCTCCGAATTGAGGAGGAAACGTGCAATAAGGACAAAAGAAGTAAAGTTGGATCGAGTGTTAATCATGTGGCGACCAGGGGGTCTGGGCAAAGAGGGAAGTATGGATCAAAACAGAAGAAACCACTTGCACCTAAAAGGAAAGAATTCAAGAAACTGATTCAAAACAATAATCAGCAGCCTAAAAGATCTGGAAAATGCCATGTTTGTGGAGAAACTGGTCACTATGCACGAGAGTGCCCTCACAGAAAATCTGCCTATGGCTGGCTCCATAAATGCGGTTGATAATCTTACCAACCTGGTAGCAAATGTAGGAATTTGTGATGTTAATATGCTTGCTCAGGCTACAAGTGTGTTGGCGTGTAGGGGATGGTTTTTGGATTCTGGAGCTATTGTTCATGTCTGTGGAAACCAGTATGCGTTTTGAATCTATGGTCCCGTGCCTAAGCGAACTGTGGTTGTATGTGCCGACGAACATCATGTAGGAGTTTGTGGGAAAGCCACGATGCGGCTAAACTTTAAAAAACGGTCAAACTGTGACCCTTCAGGATATGTTGCATGTTCTTGGTATATCAAAGGGCCTTGTTTTAGCAGATAAGTTTGATCAGAATGGTTATAAGTTGGTGCTTAAGGATCTGCGTGTGAAGTTCTCTCTGAATAACCTATATGTGGGTCAACCTAAGAACACTGGTGGAATGTATCGTCTTGACCTAGCTGAAGATGGGAATGAAGAAGAAGATATTAAGAACACTGGCATCTCTGTGCTTGATGGTTTTGGTAGTGAAAGTGAAAGTGATAGCGCTAATAGTGGTGATAGTGGTAGCGTTAGTACCTTTGCTAGTGATGTTTCTGATTGTAATGTCATTGGTTTTGAATTGAATGAAATAATGTCTTTTGATTATATCGCTTGTTCAATTTCTTTATGGCATAAATGTTTGGCACACACAAATATTAAAAATATTGAAAAATGCAAACTAAAGGTTTAATAAAATTAAACGATAAAGAATTTGAAAAATGCGAAACTTGTGTAAAATCAAAATCACAAAGAAACCTTTTCCGAGTGTTCAGCAACGCAATACATCACTACTAGCACCAATCCATTTAGATATTTGTGAACTGAACGGAATCTTACCCGCGGAGGTAAGAGATATTTCATCACTTTCTGCGATGACTCGAGCCGTTATTTACATGTTTATTTATTGCGTACAAAAGACGAAGCATTTGATGCATTTAAAATATATAAGGCCGAGGTCGAAAACCAACAAGAGAAACGCATAAAAATTCTTCGCTAAAATAGAGGTGGAGAATATTTTAACCGTGAATTTGATTCATTTTGCGAAGAGAATGGCATCATACATGAAAGTACTTCACCTTTACTCCCTAACAAAAAGTTTTGGCTGAAAGAAAAAACCGTACCTTGGTAGAGATGGTTAACTGTATGTTAAACCAATCCGATTTACCAAGAATTTATGGGGAGAAGCTTTATTGACCACTTGTTATGTTCATAATAGGATCACCAGTCGTGTGATTCCTACAGCCCATATGAGTCTTGGAAAGGAAAGAAACCAAACTTAGATCATTTAAGAGTTTGGGGATGTGTCGCTTATTATCGAATACCTGATCCTAAGAGATCCAAACTCGGAGCACGAGCTATGATAAGTGTGTTCATTGGATATGCTCAAAATAGCAAGGCTTACCGCTGTTGGATAATGAATCAGGAATAGTTGTAGAATCCATAGATGTGGAATTCTTTAAGGAAAAGTTTTCTAGAGATGATGAAAACTTAAATCCCACCACAAGTCCCTATACTTGTCGAGAGAGTGTGAAACCCTCATAAATTGTTGAAGAACCAAGGAGAAGTACTAGAGTTAGAAAAGAGAAGAATTATGGAAATGATTTTATCTCTTATATAGTTGGAGGAACACAAAGAAAAGTGACAAGAGAGGTCATTTTCACCATTAATTTGGATGATGACCCAAAAACATACAGCGAAGCCATGTCGTCGAGAGATGCTCCTCTATGGAAGGAAGCCATCACAGATTCAATAATGGGAAATTGAACTTGGGAGTTAGCTGATCTACCCAAGGGAAAGAAAACCATTGGATCCAAATGGATTTTCAAGAAAAAGTATCGTCCAGATGGATCCATCTCTGCCTATAAAGCAAGATTAGTTGCTAAAGGTTATAGACAAAGAGAAGGAATAGATTACTTTGACACCTACGCTCCAACT
This sequence comes from Flaveria linearis, assembly GCA_024085815.1. NCBI lineage: Eukaryota > Viridiplantae > Streptophyta > Magnoliopsida > Asterales > Asteraceae > Flaveria > Flaveria linearis. The sequence continues at coordinate 81,886,185 of CM044010.1, forward strand.
GCTAGAATTAGTTCCGTTAGAACTCTTATAGAAATTTCTGTAGTGAAAGGTGTGTACATCCATCAAATGGATGTGAAGACAGCCTTCCTGAATGGTTATTTGAAAGAGGAAATTTATTTGGAGCAACCAGGATGGTTTGTGATGTCCGGACAAGAGACTAAAGTGTGTAGACTTATTAAATCTCTATATGGATTGAAACAAGCTCCTAAACAGTGGCATGAGAGGTTTGATACCATTGTGACTGTATTCGGGTTTCAACACAACGGTGCTAATAAATGTATCTATACAAAATGCAAACCGGAATATACAATCGTAATCTGTCTTTATGTTGATGATATGTTGATCATTAGCACTCATCTAGAGGGTATTTCTAAATATAAGAAATATCTATCTTCTACCTTTAAGATGAAAGATTTCGGAGAAGTTGATACCATTCTTGGGATCAAGGTGAAAAGAACAGATAGTCAGATTTCTCTTAGTCAATCTCATTATATAAAGAAAATTCTGACAAACTTTTAACACTTGAACATCGAAGAGTTTAATACACCGTTTGATCCAAGTGTGAAGCTAAAAAAAACTCTGGGAGAGCTGTGGCTTAAATAGAGTATGCTAGTGCAATTGGTAGCATGATGTATGTGACACATTGCACTCGTCCTGACATTGCCTTTGTTGTTAGCAAACTAAGTCAGTGCACGATAAACCTAGGTACTGAGCACTGGAATGCAGTGAGTAGAGTATTTGGATACCTGAAAAGGACAAGTAATTTTGAATTGACATATATGTCATCATCAAGAATACTTGAAGGTTATTCTGATGCCAGTTAGATTGATCAAAAATAATGATTCAAATTCCACAAATGGGTGGATCTATACTCTAGCTGGAGGAGCTATTTCTTGGGTACTCAAGAAACAGACATGTATTGCACACTCGACTATGGAAGCTAAATTCATAGTATTAGTTGCTACCGGTAAGGAAGCAGGGTGGATTAGAGATCTGCTTACGGACATCCGTCTTTGGTATGTACCAATGCCATCAATTCCCACGTATTGTGATAGTGAGGCCACACTTTCGAGAATATACAACGCAGTGTATAATGGGAAGTCAAGACATATTGGTCTTCGGCACAATTTTGTGAGACAACTACTTGAAAGTGGTACCATCAAGATTGTCTATGTCAAGACGTGTAAGAACTTGGCTGGTCCTCTTACTAAACCTATGACGAGAGATTTGGTAGTAAATACTACGAGAGCCATAGGTCTAAAGCCAGAATAGAATCGTTAGTAATGGAAACCCAACTTGAACTTAGTGCCCTTATTTCTCAAGTTTAATGGGTAACAACAAAGTCACTTGACGATAGAAGGTACTATCAATTTATTTGATAGATCCATGTGAGGTAAGATAGTACGTCGTTGCCGAGAACGAGGTTGAGCTGATGCTCTTAACAAAGTTTTGGAGGCATTTAAGCAACGAGGATGTTGTAAAACTTTGTCTATATGATCTAGAGGTGGTGCCGCCTCAAATGAAGATCTGTGGTTTATCTTCTATAGGGTCATGAAAAGGACTTATAGCGCAGGGCCATATTCGCGCTCAGTGATAACGTAAAGTCGGCTGGTGATGTGTAGGGGTAAACCGAAGGGGGTCATCAGGTTCATGGTTTAATTCCACAGGACACCCGTGAATCTGTCTCTTCTTGTTTATCCACGTAAATTGGGTTTAATCTCCGTGACACCCAAGTGACATCATCCGTCATAGTGAGGAAACATTTCAACTTGGTGGGGGATTGTTAGAAATTTACAAGTTGTAAATGTGCAAGTTGGCATGTTTATTTCTTGTCCCACATTGGTGGGGGGAAACAACTTTGAGTGACTTATAAGGGGCCTTTCCTTATGGGTCACCAAAATGGTAGTTGGGCCAGGGGAAGGGCTAAGCCCACACGCGCGTCGATCCGAGACGGAGATGCGAGCTTTTATTTTTAGTTAAGGCCCGGTCCAATGCGGATAGAATTGGAAAACCAACTGCGAGATAAATGCGGAGTCGATCAATAAGCAATTCGGGTTATCTGTGTAACCGAATTCATGAATTGGTGGGGGTCAACCCCATCCCCCGCTTTTCTCATTATTGGTTACAGTTTTAGTTTATAAATATGGTGCTTCTGTTTCAAGTTTAACTATCCCAAAAGCTACAACTTTTCTCTGCTACTAGTTTCTCTACATCTGTTTCTTTCAAAGCTTCACGTTAATCTGGTTCCATTGCTGTTGGAACACCGGATTCATTCTGCATTAAATCCTGAGAATTTACGTTGTAGCTTACAGCAAATAAGAGCGCGTAAAATCCTTTAAGGACAGAAATACATTCCGTGCAGTTCGTCATTCGAAGAACGTCGTATAACTGGTTGGTTTTAAGTTTTTGTGTGTCTTTTGATTTGTCCGGTAACGGGACACCCTCCTTCTACCTTTCTTATAATCAGTTTTGGTCACGAAGGATAAAACTGATTTGGCTAATAACTTGGTAATAATTAATAATAATTATTTGATTTCTATTTGGTCTGATCTATTTTCAACACATGATGGTTGGGAATCCCCTCTTTTTTTCGTCGGTAGTGTTAAATTATAGTCCGGTAGTGTAAATTTTTGACCTGATAGTGTAAATTTTTATATAAATATCGAGAGAGCCCTGCCTAAAAAATATTAATTTCGTCCCCGCTCCCCTTACAATAATGTTCAAGCTCCGCCACTGGTTGGAATATGTTACCGCTGCCTAAATATCGAACAATCCTAAGCATTACTCACAAATTAAAATCCAAGATTGAGAAATAAAATCTTCTCTAAAACTCTCTCCTTTCGTTTATATACCAGCATACAAGTGTTTGCTATTCGCGAAAACAATTATTGTGCAAGTCATGTTGAATAATTTTATAAGTTGTTTTATTTTATCTTGGGGGACAATTTTCCAATACCCATAGCACACAAGTCGAATGACCAAAATGAACCTGAAGTAATAGCAGTAGATGACACAAACGGAACCTGAGAAACAACATTTAGAATGCAAGAAGTTTGATTATATATTCATAGCATATCATTTTTTTAACATTTTTTTTACTTATGTATACCATCTAAATTTGCATTTGCTAAGAATTAAAGTCACACCATTCTTTTTATACTTATGTATACCATCTAAACTTACACTACTTGCTAAGAATTAAATATCATGACATCCCTTTTGTACGTTAGATTATATTTTCCTATTCATTTTCTATAAAATTTAGGTTTTATTTTTTCAATATATTTCCTTTGAAAAAATATAATACAATTCATGTTTATAAATCCAATGCAGTTATCTAATTTTGTTTATGAGGTCCAATACAGTTTATCAAATCATGTTAACAGTTTCAACCACAAAGACTAACAAAAACTACGCATTTAATGGAATATCGTCGGGAAAATTATCAAATCGACTCTCATTAATTTTGCCTATTGATTTTGTTCACTTCCCTAACTATTCGTTCTTTTATTCGACTCAAGCTTCTCATTGAGGTCGTTGACTTTACAGCACTTTCACATGAGGTCGCAAGTCCCACCTATAATTTGTTAAAATATACATGTCTAGTTGCTAAATAAATAATACTAATTATATACATCGCGCGTAATGAAAGAACTAAAACAGCTTAAGATAATTGTTGTGTTTATAACGGTGTTTGGTTGCGGCTGCTAACCGTCAACGGTACCCACGCCAAAGCAACTGATACCACTCCACCTGTGTCTCACGGTCCTAACACGAAAACAACGGTAGTCTCAGATGAGCAAATAAATAAATAATAAACAAACCCAGTATATCCCACTCAAGAGCAGGGTCTGGGAGGGGTAGGTGGTGGCAAGTCTTTCCTCTATCCAGATAGGTAGAGAGACCGCTTCCAAAGAGACCCCTGGCTCGATACAAAAGATATATCGCTCGTGATTTAACATATAATCAAATAATCAAACAATCAATCATATAATCAAACGTACGATTTATGGTACATGGTATATTGTACAGCATACAGCATAGCATACATCATACAAGAAGCATTCAAAGCATTAAGATATCACCAAAAGGAAGTATACAATGAACCAGCATGCATCAGGAAAGCCGCAAGTTTCCCGTAACAGGGTCCACGCGTGCTACATACACATCAAGCCCGTAACAAGTAAACAAAGTCTTTTCCTAGCTACAGAAACCACTAAAAGTCCTTAATTTTGATTCTACGTCTCCAGTCATTCCTATCCTCGATCATGTGCTCAGAGAGGTGCAAGTGTTCCATATCTCGCCTAATTCTCTCTTCCCAAGTCAACCTAGGTTGTCCTCTACTCTTCCTACCCTCTATGCTGATGTTCTCCACTGCTCTCACCGGTGCTGCCATTGATCTCCTCTTGACATGTCCATACCATCTTAATCTTCCCTCTCGTATTTTATCTGCAATAGAAGCCACTTCTAACTTCTATCGAAACACTTCGTTTCTTATCCTATCCAGTTTTGTATGGCCACACATCCACCTTAGCATTCGCATTTCCGCAACCTCTATTTGTTTCTCGTGCGATTTCTTTATGGCCCAGCAGTCTGTCCCATATAGCATAGCTGGGCGTACCGCCACTCTGTATAGTTTCCCTTAAGTTTTGCTGGAAACCTCTTATCACATAGGATCCCTGATGCTGCTCTCCACTTGCACCATCCTGCTTGGACACGGTGAGCTACATCACTGTGTATCTCTCCGTCCTCCTGCAGGTACGAGCCCAGGTATTTGAACCTAGATGTCTGTGGGACCGGCATGCCCTGGATACTGATTTGGGTGTCCTCTTCGTCGTCGCCACCAAAGTTACAATGCATGTATTCCGTCTTAGAGCGACTTATCGTTAATCCTCTGCTCTCTAGCGCTGCTCTCCACTGCTCTAGCTTGTCGTTAAGCATCGTTTTAGATTCTGATATTAAGACAATATCATCCGCGAAGAGCATGCACCACGGGACTTCCTGTTGTATTGACTTAGTCATCTCATCCAACACTAGTGCGAAGAGAAATGGGCTCAATGCCGATCCTTGATGGAGTCCCACTTCCACTGAGAACGAGTCTGTGTCTCCTACCGGTGCTCGCACACATGTTTTTGCCCCGTCATAGATATCCTTAATTAATTTGATATACCTCTCTGGTACCCCTCTATGTCGTAGACTTTCCCAAATTAGTTGTCTCGGTACACTGTCATAGGCCTTCTCTAGGTCGATGAATACCATATGGAGGTCCTTTTTCTTTCTCTATATTTCTCCATTATCCGTCTTATGACGTGTATGGCTTCAGTTGCAGAGCGTCCTAGCATAAATCCAAATTGGTTTATTGCTATCTGGGTTTCCGTCTAATTCTCGTGTCGATAACTCTTTCCCATAGTTTCATCGTGTGACTCAGTAGCTTTATTCCCCTGTAGTTTTCGCATCCTTGGATATCTCCTTTTTTCTTATATATGGGGACTATGACACTGGTTCTCCACTGGTCTGGCATCTTCCCTGTCTTAAAGATAGTGTTAAATAGATCTGTTAGCCATTGGAGACCCTCATCACCCAGGCATTTCCACACCTCAATCGGTATGTTGTCTGGCCCCACTGCTTTAGCCCTTCCCATTTTCTTCATAGCTCTTTTAACTTCGTCAACCGTGATGCTTCTACAATAGCATTGGTTTTGTTGCGTTGTTTGGGTTGTTCCATCCATCTCAGTTTGTTGATTTGGATTCCTTATGTTAAATAGGTTATCGAAGTAAGTTTCCATCGCACCTTGATATCTTTCTCGTTCACCAAAACCTTTCCATCCGCAGCCTTTATGAACTTGACCATTGTTAGGTCCTGTCTTCTTCTTTCTCTTGCCTTGGCTATCTTGAACATGTCATGCTCTCCTTCTTTCATCTCTAATCGCTTATACATCCTTTCATATACCGTGTTCTTTGCCTCTAACACCGATTTTTTCGCTTGTCTCTTAGCCTCCTTGTACTTTTGTTTTAGCTCTGCGTGTTCTGCCTCACTGTTACATCGTATGAGCTCTCTAAAAGTTTGTTTTTTGATACGTATCTTCTCTTGTACAATTTCGTTCCACCACCATGATTCCTGATGACCAACTGTCCTTTTGTTGTAACTCCAAGCGTTTCTTTAGCTGCTTGTATGAGCCTAGTTGCCATAACCTCCACTTTTGGTTTGCATCTTCCTGTGGCCCAGTTTGGTTCATTGGTATGACTTTTTCTCTAAAAATGGTAATCTTTTCGTCTTTGAGCTGACCCCATCTGATCTTGGGTGTGATTCTCTGTTCCGTTGGGCAATGGCCTCTTGACGCGTATATCCGCCACCAACATATGGTGTTGCGTCACAACCGTCTCTCCCGGGATTGCCAATCCTTCCACGAGCTATGCTCTTCTCTCCTCGTCAATATATAATCTATCTGCGTGTGTCTCCCGCCGCTGCTAAACGTGATTAGATGCGAGTCTCTTTTCTTAAAGAACGAATTTATGATGCCTAAGTCATGGGCTACTGCAAATTCAAGAAGCTCCCTACCGCCGTCGTTCCTAAGACCATACCCGTATCCTCCATGCACCAGTTGGAAATGCTCATTATCCCTTCCGATATGTCCATTAAAATCTCCTCCTATGTATAACTTTTCTTCTCTAGGTATGTCAGCTATAACGTGGTCTAAACTCTCCCAGAATGTTTTTCTTTCCGTTTCCCCTAGTCCAACATGAGGTGCATACGTACTAACTACCGTCACTACCTCATCTCTATTACTATTCTTAACAACATAATTCTATCATTGTATCTTTTCACCTCCACTACATTGTCTTGGAGTTCCTTAGCAACTAGAAAACCTACTCCGTTTTAGCTCCATCAGACCCTGAATACCATAGTTTATAACTATCGCACTCTTTTGCTCTCCCACCTCGCCATCTAGTCTCCTGCAGGCATGCTATGTGTACCCTACGTTTCTTCAGCACATCAATTAACTCTAATAACTTACTGGTTAAGGTTCCTACATTCCACGATGCTACTCTTAATCTACAGACCTTATTCCCTGTCTTCGCACCTCTCCTCACTGAACATGATCTCGGGGCAGCATAATGGCTCCTACTATCTATTATACCAGACAGAGTCTACTAAAACCACCAAGGAATATAACGCACGGACAAGAAAAGCAGGATTCACACAAGTTAAATAAGCAAATCAGCAGAATTCACACAAGTTAACTAAGCAAGGACTAACCCAGACTAAAATAAACAAGACTAACCCAGATTAAAATAAACAAGAAAAACAAATCAGCAGAATTCACACAAGTTAAATAAGCAGAATTCACACAGAAAAGCAGAATTCACACAGAACTCACACAGAAAAGCAGAATTCACACAAACAAGACTAAGAATAGGGGATGACTCTCCCTGTTAAATACGCAGAATTCACACAGAAAAGCAGATGCTGGTACCCTAACCCAGCCAAGCAGTCTAAACAAGAGAGTAAAATTAAACAAGACTAAAAGCAAATATGAGAAGCCGAGATGAAAAGGTCTCACCAAAAGTACACGCAGGTTAGGGTTTTCGGTTAGGCCCCGATGGCCAACAGATCTCACCAGTTTGTGGAGGTTGCTAGATGTCACTAACAGATCTCACCGGTTTGTGAAGGCTGCTAACTTCTGGCGGTGGGTAGATGAAGCTTCCGGTGTCGGGGATGAAACTTCCAGGCGATGAAGCTTCCGGCGTGTGTCGGGTAGGTGAAGGTCGAGCTTCCGCCGGTGGGTAGCTGAAGCTTCCGGCTTCGGAGATGGGGCTTCCGGGCGATGAAGCTTCCGGCGGTGGGTGGGTAGGTGAAGCTTCCGGCTGAGATGAAGCTTCCGGCTGTGGTAGTTACCGGCGGTGGTGAGTAGACTTGTGGTTTTGCCCTAGATGAAGCTTCCGGCGGTCCGGCGGTGAGGACGACGGTGAGGAGGGGTCGGCGGTGAGGAGGTCGGCGGTGAGGAGGTCGGCGGTGAGGGCGTTGGTGATTTGGGGTGGGTTACTTACCTGGACGAGAGAGGGGTCGGTGTGGTGGGGTTTCGTCGGCTGTGGTCGCCGGCGATGTGTGGATCGGCGGCGGAGGTGGTCGCCTGTGAGAAATTTGAACGTTGGAAGAGAGAGAGAGAGCATAGAGAGAGAGAGAGAGTTTGGTAATAACGAGATGTTGGGTAGTCTCAGATGAGCAATAACAACAAATCAATAAACCAAAGGAGATCGGACATATAACCATGATACCATCGGTGACCACGAAAACAACAACAAGTCTCCATGTGGTTTTTCTCATCATCATTGATGGTAGTAAATTTGCATCATTTCAATCTATCAACGGTTTAACCCAGACACGACGACAGGAATAGCAAACCACCTGCCACCACGGTGGGTCTAACTGGAGTACCAAACAGAGGGCTGGCCACCACTGATGGGGCGGCTGCTGGCGGTACTCAACTAACGCGTGATGGTTGCCACCGTCCACAGGATCGCCGGAGCACCAAACAAAGGGCAAGCCGACATGCAACCATTGGGTAAGCCGTAACATATCATTGAAGTACAGTCGTAGCCATAACCCACTTCAAACCATCATCGTCTATGTTGGTAATCAGAGAATAAAACAGAGATAAAACAAGATGGATTGCAAAGAATACTTCAAGATGTTTGAATAAAGCAGTACATCGATTACATGGAAACAAGGACTATAAATACTATGAAATAGACACGTGAACTTCAACAACCCTACGAAATCTACTGATCACAACAGTATAACCGTTGGACTTTTATTCAAATGAAAATGACTTATTCAAACTTAATAATCCACGTGCATATGACTCAAATAATATTTCCATGCATAATTAGTTAGGATCACATTTCTTCATCCTCCCTTGATCCTAACTCTTGAACTCCCAAATGATGCCTGAAGTATGCAAACTTCTCATGAGTAACTGTCTTGGTTAAAATATCAGCCAACTGCTCATGTGTACTGCAATGCTCTAAATGAACCAATCCTTGAGCCACAACATCCCTTATAAAGTGATACTTTAGTTCTATATGCTTTGACCCGCTGTGCAGAACTAGATTCTTGGACAGACCGATTGCAGATCGATTATCACAAGAAAATCACAGTTGCTTTGTGTTGTACCCAGTTTAAGTCTTCAAGAATTCTTCGAAGCCAAATAGCTTGGCATGTGGCTGCTGTAGCTGAAATATACTCAGCTCAGTACTCGATAAGGCTACTGAATGCTGCTTCTTTGAGCTCCAAGAAACTACACCACTTCCCAAAGAAAACACGTATGCAGAAAGGCTCTTGCGATCATTAATACTACTAGCCCAATCGCTATCGCTATAACCAACCAAATTAACATCCTTTGTATTTTTAAACCATAATCCAAAATGAAGACGTACCTGCAACATACCGCAAGATCCTTCTTGCTGCTCCAAAGTGAATCTTTGATGGATGTTTCATGAATGAGACACCATACTAACAGCATACACTAGGTCTGGCCTTGAATGGGTTAAATAAATAAGCCCTCCAACTAAAAATCTGTATAAATTTGCATCAACCTTCTCAGCACCATCATCAAGAGTTAACTTTTCATTATTCATTGGAGTGGCTTCAATTTTACAGTCAACTAAACCAAACCGTGACAAAAGACTATTGGCATATTTTTCTTGACTAAGAAATATACCATCTTTTCTCTGCACAACTTCTAAACCCAAGAAAAACTTTAATAAACCCATATCAGTCATTTCGAACATGGACTTCATACCTTCTTTAAATTTATTTATCATATTCATGCATGAAGAGGTACAAATAATATCATCTACATACATGCACACATAGATAATATACTGTTGCATCTTTCTTTATAGAAAGTGTGGGCTCATTCTGACTTCTGTAGTACCATCTGCATGAAGTATCCGTCTATCTTCGCATACCATGCTCTTGTAGCTTGTTTTAGTCCACAAAGAGCTTCTTAAGTTTGTACACCATATAGTTTTACCTTGAACCTCCAAACTTTAGGCTGTGCAACATAAATCTCCTCAGTTAAGTCACCATTTAAAAAAGCCGACTTAACATCTAGTTGGTGCACCTTCCACCCCAACTGAGCTGCAATAGCCAAGATAACTTGAATTGTTTCAAACGTTCTACTGGAGCAAACGTTTCTTCAAAGTCAATGCCATGTTGTTGAGAGTATCCTCTAGCCACCAATCTTGCTTTGTGCTTAACAACCTTTCCATCAGGCCCCTCCTTGGTTTTGTACAACCATTTCGCACCCATAATATGCTTGCCTATAGGTAAAGGAACCAATTCCTACGTTTGGTTCTTCTCAATGGAATTTAATTCTTTGATCATCGCATCTCGCCATTTTTTATCTTTTGCAGCCTGTTGATACGTAATTGGATCAGATATCAAGGCATATGACATGCTGAGATATCTCCTTCTTCATCGGACAGCCCTTGCCCACTGCAATAATCAAATAATCACCAAGCCATGAAGGTGGCTTCGAAATCCTTTTAAAGGACCAGGATCATCTGGGTTTAAAGGTAAGGGAGGTGTAAGAGAGGTTGACATTTGGTTATGAGTAGGTAAGGTAGATAAAGGTTCAGTGGTAGGTATAGGAGTAGTATGTGGTTCTGGAGTGGGTGAACTAAAGGAGTTGTCTTCATCACTGACAAAGGGAAGGGGTCCACAAAGGTGTGGTCATTTTCAGAGGTTGCTTTAGAATCTTTCCAATCCCATTTTGTATCTTCACAGAACACCACATCTCTTTAGTAGAAAAGGCTTTAGTACTAGGATTGTAAAGTCTATATCCATAGGCCACACATCCAAATATTTTCATATTAGTAACATAAGGCTTAGTACCTTACCAGGCCTGCAAAGGTGTAGTGTTCACGAGTGTTTTGTGGGTGATCTGTTTTTTTTGAAGGAACTTTCATTAAAACAAAGCAACCTATTCCAAGAAGGAATAGGAAACCAAAAAACGAGCAAAAGTTACATTACATTGAATTACACCATTTCTCCCAATCTAAAACACCCTAACGCCGCCCTATGTTATACCAAAGGAAACCCAAAGCTTTGCATCGGAAATAATATCCGTAACTTTGACCTTTTTGTTTGAAAATATCTTCTCATTTCTCGCTTTCCATAATCTCCAATCGTCTCTAATGATAATAGTGCCCTGTAGAACATTCTTCTTTTCACCACTAACTCCACTTGCACACCCAGTTAGAATATGTTCCGTAGTCTCGATGCCGTCGTCACCCAAAACACAAATATCATCCTGAGTCATGACATTCTTCCTTTGCAAAGCGATTTTGGTAGGAATACGATCAAGAAAGGCGCGCCACATAAAAATGTTACATTTTGCCGGAACCATTTGCACCACTTAAAACCAAACCTCTCATCCTTACCTTTACCCCGTAACCATCTCTTAGCCGAGCTACAGTAAACTGATCATTTTTACTATCGTTCCAACACCAATCATCCTGCCGATCTGAAAACGTAACGCTGAGAAGTCTCATCCAAAAAAAACAAGAACCCTTTTCCATTTCCATCTAATCACAAAACCTTGGTCAGTAAGTTCACATTGATCCTTCACATGACATTTCTTCTCAGACTCCAAAGAAAACAATATCGGGTAACACTCTTTTAACGGAACTTGACACAGCCATGGATCAATCCAAAATCGAAGGTCTTTCCCATCGCCAACCCGACCCCTTATCATATTTAGAGCTCCCACCCCATCTACTTTAATCTTACTACAAAGCGTAACAATATTCTTCCAAACCCCGGACATACTATTATTAATAGAAGAACACCCCACTTATGATCAGAGCCATGAATAGATTCCACCACCTTGTGCCATAACGCTTTGTTTTCCGTAACATACCGCCAACACCACTTCAATAATAATGCTTTGTTACATTCATCAAGTCTAGCTAAGCCCAACCCCCCTTCTTCTCTATGAAGCGTCACTTTATCCCAAGCGACCCAAGCCATCTTTCTCACCTCATCAGACCCGCCCCACCAAAACACCTCATGAATTGCTCGAGCCTATTAATAACTTTACACGGGGCTTTAAACAATGATAAGTAATAAGTGGGAAGACTATCTAAAACCGACCTTATTAAAGTAACCCGTCCGCCAATAGAAATACAATTCGCCTTCCACTTGGTCAACCGCTTCCTGAAAGAATTCACCACTGAATCCCAATGGTTTATTCTATTCATGTTAGCACCCACCATAATACCCAAGTACGAAAACGGGAGCAAACCAGATATACACCCCAACCTGTTTGCCATGAACTCAACATCTTCATGACGCCTCCCCACTCCATATAAAACCGACTTATGAACATTTATTTTTAGACCAGAACATAAATAAAATATCCGCAAAATCCTTTTCATATTAGAGAAATTTAAAAGAGACCACTCACCCATCAACATAGCGTCATCTGCATAATAGATGTGAAATAACCGTACCATCTCTCGGAAGACGAATACCATCAAAAAAACCACGCGAGCATGCTTTTTAAACCATTTCCGAAAAAGCTTCCATGACAAGAATAAATAAAAAAGGAGACAAAGGACCACCTTGTGAATACCCTTCTGACAAGAAAACTAGAATGTAGGTGAACCATTAACCAGATAGAAGCCTTAGAAGCGGATACACCCCCTTTTATCCATTTGCACCACAGAGACGAAAACCCATCTGCTCGAGCACTGACAACAAAAATTCCCAACTCACATTATCGTAGGCCTTTTCGAAATCTACTTTAAACATAAACAGCCCGCGACCTGTTTTCACAAAAATTCCCAACTCACATTATCGTAGGCCTTTTCGAAATCTACTTTAAACATAAACAGCCCGCGACCGTTTTCTTCGCCCAAGAAATTATTTCATTCGTAATCAGAGGACCATCCAGAATATACCTGCAGGAGAGAGAGAAACGCAGGACTGGGACTCTGAAACCACCAAGTCCATAACCCCTTTAATACGATTAGCTAAAACTTTAGATACAACCTTGGTGATACAACCAATTAAACTGATCGGTCGGAAGTCACCTAACTCCAGTCGGTTCCAACTTCTTCGGTATCAAACTAATGAATGAAGATCCAGTTCCCGGACTGAACTGACCGGAATCATCAAAAACATCTCAAAATGTCAACAAAATCGGCCTATATATAACACTCCAGACTTTTAATAAACGGAAATTGAAACCGTCTGGCCCAGGAGCTTTTCATCCCCACATTCCCACACCGCCCCTTTTATCTCCTCAACCGAGAATGGATTAGATATATTAATGGAAACATGCATGGCAATCGCTTAAAGCTTCGCATAAATAACGAGGACGTATCTTCATACCTTCAATAAACTTATTTCTGAAAAAGCGCATTGCCTCTCTTTTAACAATATTCGGAGCAGTAACCCACTCGCCATCACCATCAAACCCGGAATTACTATTCGCAACCCTTCTTTTATTAATAAACCCGTGAAAAAGACAAAGAGTGTTATCATCCCGCTGTAGCCACTTACACCTCGATTTTTGACGAATATCCTTGTTCCTCAATCGTTCTAGCTCAAGTAATCGTCTTTGAACTCTTGAAAGGACCACAACTCCTCCTCGTTTAAATCGTTACCTCCATAACCATCTCTAATTGGAGAAGCTCTGGTTCCAGCACCTTTTTTCCTCGAACTCGCGACCCAAAACAAACATCTTTCCAATGTTAATGCCATGGCGAAGAAGCTTGAATTTTTCATTAACCTTTCATCCGGAGCACCCTCCACCCTGGCGTCATTTAAGATGTCCAAGACCATCGTATGAAAGTCGTCTTCTCTTAACCAAGAATTAAAAAAGCGAAACGGTTTAGGACCATAATTTCTAGACACAATTTTCAAAAATAAGAGGCGAGTGATCTGATTTATCTCTACACAAGGCTCTGTAATCAGCAGCAAGGCCACTCCATGAAAAAGTTCCAGTTCACTAAAATACGATCAATCCGGCTTAACTGTTCCCTGCGGCAAAAGTAAACTTCCTTCCACGCAATGCGTACTCATGAAGGTTTGCGCTGAAGTCATTAAACTCTTCAGTTGAAGAAGCATGGAATTTAGAATTTCTCCTTGTCCGATCTATCCCTTACAGTATTAAAATCACCCGCGACCAACCACAAACCCAGCCAGTACTCAGCATTGTCAATATCTCCATAAAACTCGCTTAGCAACCGGCTGTTGCGCGGCGCATACACATTCATCAAATACGTCATCACTCCACTACCTTTGATCGTACCACCAATTAAAAGAAAATTTTGCGACTTCTTAACATCGGAACTGTAAAGAGGACCCGGATCCCCCATAGTAATCAACCCCCCTGAACGCCTATTAGCCACGACACATTCAGCTTGAAAATTACCTCTACCCCAAAAATCCCCAAACTCAAAACCCGAAGCATCATTGCTTTGAGTTTCTTGCAAAAAAACACAATTCGGCCTCATTTGAACCCGAAAAATTCCTAACCCAAGTAGACTTACCTTGAACACCCATACCCCGAATGTTGAGAGATAACAAATTCATGGATCACCATTTGAAACCCATCGTTGTCAATTCTTTTCTAACTGCGGACAAAATCACCCAAGTTATCCACCCCCATATCTTCCTAACTCTACCGTCGCTGATTCCTCGTTATCAATATGAATTTGATTATGAATCTGAGCCAAAACACGATCGGAGACACTTTCTTCAACCTCCTCTTCACTAACCAAAGATGCGCATTCTTGTTTAAATCAGGAGTGCAAAATCCGGCCGTAACCGATTCATCACAATCTTGTACTCCACATTAGTACTATTATTAAGAATGCCAATCAACTTATCGACTCCAAATATATCTGAATCCTCCCTCGCTCGCTTCTCGGACGATCGTTTTCACCCGGAGATATCACTCTATCCTGATGGATTTTTTCTTTTTAAACTCTTCTCATAGAGTGGACTTGTCAGTAACAATCCTACTTGTGTAACACTAGCCGAAGTTTCAACACAATTAGTAGCTCACAACTCGCTAATTGACAGGTGTTCTTCCCTTGACGAGACTCACTACCAGCACTCCTGTTTCACAATCTCTATCCCATCTCCACACACATTATTATTACCATCCAATATAGGTTCAGAATACTCATCCGTCACGCAATCATCAAGCTCCTCAATGCAATCTGGGGCCCATTCCCCGAATTCTCTTCCACCCATAACTTAACGAAGCACCCCTCCAAAATAATGTGAAACAATCATCCACTCTATAATCTTTACAACAAAGGATCCCGATAAAAGCATACGAAAAAAATCTTTTTCATCCTTCGAAAAACCATGCGGTTGAACCACTGACCCGTATCTCTTTCCACTGCATCAAAGACTTGATCAACGCTAAAACTAATTGGAATCTCATGAATTCTTCAACCACGCTATTCTCGTACTTGACAAACTGTCTGTCCATCGCTCATGTTCTCAAACCATTCAGCCCACATCACTTATTATCCAAAAACGATAGACATTCTTCTTCATTATTGAATAGCAAAACCACATTAAGGCCCCCCATACTTAATTTTAATCATACTACTCCATTATTCTTCAACAGAAATAGCAAGGGAGGTTAGCACCTTATAACTCTTTACTCTTGCATAAAACAGAGATATTATTGCCAATCACAATAACCTTCAAATGCTATCATCAATCTTCAAAACCGTATTTCGCTGCCTGAATCCTTCTTGTTGAGAAACGTATCATGATACGCTATTGGTAAAACACCCGCACGTGCAGCCCCTCCACCCAGATTAGGATTTGCTTGGCCCTCATTGATGTAATCTTTTCTGCCTCAAAATCGGTGGTCCGATCCAAACATCAGACATATCCACTTCCAATCTCCTAACATCCCTAACTTTACGAAACGATAAAAAACCAAACTTCTTACACAGCCTATGGACTTCCGAGCAATATACGACCCCACATAATCGCCAAAACCCTTAAACACATTCAACAAATCTACAGAAGAACACTTAGTCGGAAGGTTCGAAACGAAAAACTTAGTGATTACGTCGCTATTAGATCGACCCTGATCTCTGGAATTCTTACCCTTCCTAGGGCTGAAACCTCTCATGAAACCCTAAATCGCCTTTACTCTTCAAACAAACACTTTAAACTTAGCAAATGCATCACTCTTGTTATGTATAAATACACCCAACACATTCTTGTTAAATCATCAATGAAAAGAAGATAATACAAGCTGTTTCCTAGGCTGGGAACTTGCATGGGTCCACACAAATCTGTGTGAACAAGTTCCAGTCTAGCTTAGCTCGCTAAGAAGATGACTGAAAGGGAAGTCGGAATTGTTTACGGTCAGACAAGCTTCACATGTGATGGAGGTATTGATGCTTGGAAGGCCTTTCACCATATCTTTGTCATGCAACTTCTATAGCCCTTCAAAGTGTAAGTGACCAAATCGACAGTGCCATCAAAGGACTTCTGCATCTTGCTTATTAAGTGGGTTTATCACCGTAGTGACAAGACTAGTAGCATCAAACAACAAACAATTGTTGCTTGCTACTAGAATTTCCATAAGCTTCCTCCCTGATTCTTTTATTCTTATAATGCACTTGCCATCATCAAAGGTAATCGAATAACCCTTCTTCATGAGTTGTCCCACACTGAGTAAATTATACTCAAGTTGGGAGTGTAGTAAACATTCTCCAAAAGTTTGTATGAGTTAGATCTAGTATGGATCTTAACTGTTCCTTTCCCTTCAACTTTAAGTTCTTCTTATCCCCAAGTCTAACCTCCAATTGGAATGATTCATCAAGGTTAACAAAGCTTGCCTTTGAACCTGTCATGTGATTAGAGCAACCAGAGTCTACAAACCACAAGTGATTAGTATTACCTTGAGTGTTGCTGCCGTCATCAATGTCATTGGGTCATCCAGTTGTGGTATAATAGCCATAAGTAGATGCTGGTCGTCTGCAGCCTCATCGTTTTCTTCATTTTCAGCCAGTTCACTTGATTGTCTTCGTTATACCAGCAATCCTTTTGTATGTGCCCAAACTTCTTGCATGTATAACATTGTGGAGTTCTTCTTATCCCCAAGTCTAACCTCCAATTGGAATGATTCATCAAGGTTAACAAAGCTGCCTTTGAACATGTCATGTGATTAGAGCAACCAGAGTCTACAAACCACAAGTGATTAGTATTACCTTGAGTGTTGCTGCCGTCATCAATGTCATTGGGTCATCCAGTTGTGGTATAATAGCCATAAGTAGATGCTGGTCGTCTGCAGCCTCACGTTTTCTTCATTTTAGCCAAGTCACTTGATTGTCTTCGTTATACCAGCAATCCTTTTGTATGTGCCCAAATTCTTGCATGGTATAACATTGTGGAACCTGTTTTTGTAACAAAGTTCCCCTTCACGACAGCACTCTGCCCTGAAAAGTGTTCGTCCACGTCCTCTCCCTCTCGGAGATTTGTTTTGTTCTTGATACGCCGTTAGAGCATGTCATCTGACCTCCAGAACTTTTGTTGGATTTGTTGAGTGTTATTCTTCTATGATTCTTCTTCTTGAGACTGTAGTAGTCCATTAACTTAATCGGAGTAACTTTGGACAGGTCGTATACCACTTTAATGGATGGTAACATAATCAAACTTGGAGATAGACTCCGTAATATTTGTCACCAACTCTGAACAAGAAGCTCTTCACCATATGATATCTGTTACCGACATTGTCATTACCCTTGAAAAATACTCACAACAGCTTCATCATCTTTCATGGATAGATTTTCGAACTCATGTCGAAGGCTTTGCAGCTTTATGGATTGTACCTGGGAATCTCCTTGATATTCAAGCCGCAGAATATCCCAGGTTTCTTTGGCCGAGTCAGCACTTACGATGCAGGAGAAGAGGACTATCATGCCGCCTGTTGTATGATAGCACTGCTTGAGTCATCCTTCTTCTTAGCCTCTCGGATCATGATTTCCTCTCAATTGCAATGACCCCAGGTACACTACATCCCAAAGTTCATGGATCAAAGGATAGTCTTCATTCGTAGATCTAGTGTTCATAGCCATCTCCTTTGAACACAGGATAATGTATGGCCCCATTCCCGGGACACTTACAGGGTCAATCATCGCACATAAAACATCTAATACTTTCATATTCATAAAACATCGCAGCGGAACATTAAAATAACCTTTCATGTATATGTAAATGCTTTGCACGTTTAATACAATATTCATTACAAAACGTCGTTTGTGCATATTACAATGCAAAAAACATTAATCAAAAGAATGTCATCAAAAAGAGCCAAGTAGCGTCGCGTGCCATCCCAGCAACTTACTGCCAACTGGAAAGACATAAAACTCAGCGTAAATTCAGGCGTACCATTGTCATGTACTATACCCACCATCATGCATAAAGCAGATACTGGGCCTAAGTCTATCATAGACCTTCCGTCATGGCGCACAGCAGCCTGGCCACATTACCTAGGGTAAGCGACAAAGGTTCTATACAAATGGTCAATCACAAAGAAAGACCCCGATTTGCATCCTTCTGGGGTAGCTAACCCACACACTGTTGGACTAACACCCTTCATTGGGTGTGTTCCGCTACAAGGCTTAAAGACTTACTTTACTTTCTTTCCTTCGTTAATGCATGCATCATTAGCATGTTCCTTTTTCATTATCTTCAACTTTATGTTACAAAATACTTTCGTTTCATCTTTAACATTCAACGTAAAGCCAGGGAGAAAATAATATACATACATAACATACATCATACATACCATCATGCATAAACATCAATCATACATCATCATCATGACCATCATAACGTCTATGACCTCAAAAGTCAACTTACATGAATCCCGGGAACCTCCAAAGTTAAAGCTTACCCATACACATCTCCCCGAAAGTCAGAAGGGTGAACTATGTTCTCTCGGGCACCCGAGCCCTATTTGGGAGTATGAACACCCTTCAGTCGCAGAGGACCTCCCAGAAAACTGAATACTTAGGCCAATGGACCCTATGCGGATGAATACTTGGGGCGAATGAACACTATACGAAATGAGCACTCAGGCGTATGGACCTCAGTTGTATGACTCCCATGCGAATGAACTTCAGTCGCACGACTCACATGCGAAGACCCTCAGTCGCACGACTCACTCATGTGAATGACCTTCAGTCGTACGACTCACATGCGAAGACTCTCAGTCGCATTACTTTCGGTCGCATGACCTCCAGTCGCATGCATTCGGCGCCTAGCCCTAAACTGATGCAGAATACAGTTCTTCCGACCCAATCTGCTAATTTTCAGCCTCCAAGCCATCCCAAAATGTTCTAAGCTAAATCAACCATCTAAACCATATAAACAGATACCACAAACACCATTCAAGCATACACAAGCTCAGAACAAAACCCATTCAAATCACACACTACACCCATACAAGTTCTACACACACACTTCAAAACCTGGTTTTACTAATGTTCCTGTCCCAAATCAGTTGAAACATGTAAAAGAAGGGCTAGAACTCACACAAAACATACGTTGAGTAGAGCTTCAATCTAACCACATGACTTCGACTCTTGCACCTTGATTCGCAAGAAAACCCGGAGTTTTTGGCTCTTTCTCCTCTCTCTCTCTTTGCTGATTTTTTGTGAGAGTGGGGGAGGGTTGGGCGGTGCTCTCCCCTCTTAATGCCCCACTCTTCCAAAACTTTCTCCCGTTTTGGCAAGTTGGGGCCCTCAAC
The DNA here is from genome assembly GCA_024085815.1 of Flaveria linearis. Taxonomy (NCBI): domain Eukaryota; kingdom Viridiplantae; phylum Streptophyta; class Magnoliopsida; order Asterales; family Asteraceae; genus Flaveria; species Flaveria linearis. Next base: position 81,905,992 of record CM044010.1, read on the forward strand.
TTTGGGCTTTATTCTTTTCTTTCTTTTTCTTTCTTCTTCTTCTTTCTTTGGCTTAAAAGAAAATAACCGGGCGTTACAAGTCCACCCCCTTATATAGGTTTCGTCCCAAAAACTGTTATCCTCGAACAAACGTGGGTAATGTTGTTCATCTCTTCTTCAGTCTCCCACGTAGACTCAGATCCCTTTCTGTGCTTCCACTGTACATGCACAAGAGGAAACCATTTATTCCTTAACCTATTCTCTTTACGGTCAATGATCGCCACTGGTTTCTCCACATAATTGAGCCGTTCATCTACCTCGATATCTTCCAGCGGTACAACCATGTCTCGTCTATCAAACATTTTCTCATATGAGATACGTGGAATGTCGGATGAATTCCACTCACTCTTCTGGTAACTCAGTCTATAGGCCACCTCTCCTACTCGAGCAATGATTAGGAAAGCCCTATGTATCTAGGGCTCAGCTTGCCCCGTTTCTTATCCGAATGATACCCTTCCAAGGGTGAGACTTTCAACATAACTCTATCACCCACCTGGAACTCAATCGGTCTACGTCGTTTATCAACATACGACTTCTGTCTGTCTTTGGCGCCTTCATGAAGGCCTTGATCCTTTCTAGCTTTTCAGTCGTAGCCTCGACCACTTCGACGCTCCTAACTCTTTATGGCCGATATCACCCCAAAAAACAGGTGTCTATATCTCCTACCGTTATAGCATCTCATAAGGTGGCATGCAATACTGGCATGATAACTGTTTGTTGTATGAGAACTCAGCTAACGATAAGTGGTCATCCCAACTTCTTCTAAAACAATAACGCATGCCGAAGCATATCTTCCAGCGTCTGAATTGTCCTTTCTGGACTGACATCCGTCTGAGGATGATAACCCGTGCTGATATGTAATGTGACGCCCTAAAACCCGGCAGGGCCGGAGAGGCACGTCATATAGTTGGATTAATATTTTTAAAACAAATCAGAGCTTTCTATTACAGCAGAAGACTAAAACAAATTACATATTAACCCAACTTTTAAAACATTTTTTACATATAGTTGTATTTAATTATACATTTCCTATTACATTATTAACAGGTCTACACCCTATGTCAGCAGCTACTCCGGGATAGCATCCTTGTTCAGCTCATACTTGCTTTCCTCTATTATTAGGGACCCTTCCTTACCTAGCACACACACAACACACTCAAAATATCAGATAAAATGGTGAGTTCTAAATTTTCATCAAAACATTAACAACATTTTATCACATACAAAAATCATATTGATATTGGATATAATTAAATCCCTGTATCATTACTTTGTCCCATCGGACTCGTCCCACCGGACGTCAGTTTCCCACATCTAGAAAACTGTCAGTTTCCCACATCCAGAAAATTAATTATTATCTCTCATCCAGTAGAATGCCAAATTAATCATCTAGGGTCATCACCACAAGATGTTCACAAAGCTGAGTGATCGTCACCACTCCTTCTCACTGTACAGTCTATACACCCAGTCATCTTACCCTAACTGGCCTGTTGAGATTACACTCATTATCACATTAAAACATTTCTTTACTTATTGCCATATTATCACATTAATTTACACCCCACACAATCTTTCTTTTAGCACCAGTTTTAACACATTTTTATTTATCGTTAACCCCCATTTGACCCATTGGAATCATCACCATCACGTAATGATTAACAATGTTCAAATGACCATTCTTTAAAACCCTATCGACCATTGGAATCATTACCATCACGTAATGATTAACAATGTTCAGATAGCCATTCATTGTCCCAACCATTTATCATCCCAACTTTACCTAACAGCCACACAAGCTGTTAGTAACGTATACACATCATTATCACAATGCTGGTGCTAAAAATATTCAAATTGTCATCATTGTATGTATGCTAGCCCGTATGTTTAAAACCACACATTCAAAAAGGGCTTAGAACTCACCTTATCAACTTCCTCACAACAATCTACACAATCCACGTACACGAGGTAACTAGTCCTTCCTTAATCAAGGTATATCTAAAGTAATAAACCGTGATTCAGGAAACTATTCTCAAACAGGACCTTTATGCGAATGACACTTATACGAATGAGCACTCATGCGACTGGACCTATGCGGATGAACATCAAGGCGACTGAACCTTCAGTCACACGGCTGACCATTCATTCGCACGATTGAGTCCTCATTCGTGCATAGTGATCACTCGTCTTCATTCGGTCTTCTAACCAGGCGATTGGGTTCTCAGTCGCATGACTGAACCTCTATTCGCACTCAGTCGCATGACTAGACTCTCATTCGCACAACTGAGGCATGCGACTGAGCCCATTCGTCTGAAAACGGATTCAGCAGCTGTGTTCTGACATTTTTTATCCAAATTTACTCAAAATTTAAGTTTTAACCATCCAAATCATGTCATATTCAAAACAGATCATATACATATCATTTACAATGGTTTCGGATTATTATTTTATCAAAACTTCACAAAAACTCGGATCCGAATTCCCGAATTTTTACTTAGAAAAGAACCAGACCAAATCAATGATTTAAAACGTGTTATTGTATCAAATTCAACCATATTCACAGCTTAAACATATCAAGATTGATCTGTGACATCCCAAACTTACCGAAACGGAGTTATCTTGGTCAATTTCGTAGGAACAGGGGTATTTGAGTGTGAAGGGAGCAAGAAAATAGAGTAGATGCAGATAGAAATCTGCCTTTGAACCCTCTGCACCGCCTTACTTATCCACACCAAAACTTAACCACCTCACCTCCAATCGTACGACTGAACCATTCGCACGGCTGAATCGGTGACTGAAGCTCATACGCCTACTATTCGTGCGATGAGTCTTAATCGCACGTAAGGGTTGCGACTGAAGTTCATTCGCATGCAAGTCATGCGACTGAACACCAAAACAATCAAATAAACTCAACTTAGTTAATTAAACATAACTATAATACAATTACAAGTCCGGATTTAGAAACCGGATGTTACACTCTCTCCTCCTTAAATAGGTTTCGTCCCCGAAACCAACTATTCAAACAACTGGGGATAATCTCTTTTCATCTCATCTTCTGATTCCCAGGTGAAATCAGATCCCTTTCTATTCGAACACTGTACTTTAGCTAACTTAATGGTTTATTCCTCAATCTTTTCATCTTTTTGTCTACTATAGTAGTAGGTTTCTCAACATAATTCAACTTATCATCCACCTCTATATCGTCTAAAGGTACATATGCACTTTCATCGGCTAAACACTTGCGCAACTGGAATACGTGAAAAGTTGGGTGGTTCCTTGCAACTGATCGGGTAATTCTAGTTTATAGGCTACTTCTCCAATTCGTGCTATAATTCTAAACGGTCCTATAAAACGAGGACTTAACTTTCCTCTCTTTCTGAATCTAATAATTCCCTTCCAAGGAGATACTTCAACATGACTCTATCTCCTACTCCAAACTCTATGTCTTCGTCTTTTATCTTCATAGGACTTTTGTCGATCTGAGCTGCTTTAAACCAAGCTTTGATCTGATCCAATTTCTCATTTGTAGCCTGTACAATTTCTAAACTACCCAACTCTTCTGCCCAATCTCTCCCAACATATCGGACTCCTGCACTTTCTGCCATATAACATCTCATAAGGGGCTCTTCCAATTATGGAATGATAACTTATTATAGGAGAATTCAACTAATGGCAAATGACTATCCCAGCTACCACCAAAATCTAATACACAAGCCCGCAACATATCCTCAACTGTTTGGATAGTCCTTTCAGTCAACCCATCAGTTTCTGGGTGAAAAGATGTACTGTGTAATAAACGAGTACCCATATCTTCATGAAACTTTCTCCAAAACCTCGAAGTAAAACGTGTATCTCTATTCGACATAATAGATAACGGCACTCCATGACGAGCAATAATTCTCGAATAAACAGTTCGGCTAACTTCTCAGAGTTATATGTTTCCTTGATTGGTAAGAAATGCCCGCTACATGTCAATCTATCTACTATGACCCAAATAGTATCATAACCTTTAGCTGTACGCGAAAGCTTAGTTATGAAATCCATTTTCAACTCCTCCCACTTCCATTTTGGAATCTCTAAGGGTTGAAGCTTACCATATGGCTTTTGATGCTCAGCTTTGACCTGAAGACACGTCAAACACCTATTCACATACTGCATCATATTAAACTTCATACCGGGCCACCAATATTCTTGTTTCAAATACTTATACATCTTTGTAGCACCAGGGTGTATAGAGTGTCTGGATTTATGAGCTTCATCCAGCACCAACTCTCTCATCTTAATCGGAACCCACATCCGACCACATTTTGTCTTAACCCCAAAACTATTTTCTTCTAGATTTTATTTGACCTTTCATTCGTTCTCGTTTCACGTTCTCCTCCCTTAATGCTTCTAATTGAGCTTCCCGTAACTGATGCATAAAATCTGGGGTTATCACTAACTTATAGACTTAACTCGAATCGGAGGAGGTTCATTCTTTCTGCTTAACGCGTCAGCAACTACATTCGTTTTACCAGGATGGTAAAGTATTTCACCACAATCTTTCACCAATTCTAACCATCTCCGCTGGCGCATGTTTAATTCCTTCTGATCAAAGAAATATTTCAAACTCTTATGATCTGTATAAGTTGTACATTCGTCCTATACAAATAATGCCTCCATATTTTTAAGGCAAATACCACTGCTGCCAATTCTAAATCATGCGTCGGATAATTCTTTTCATGTTCCTTCAACTGTCTGGAAGCATAAGCTATTACTCGTCCCCTCTGCATCAATACACAACCTAAACCTTGACACGAAGCATCCAAATAGATTACTAGATCTTCATTTCCATCTGGCAACGACAACACTGGTGATCAAGTTAATTTCTGCTTCAGTTCTTGAAATGCATTTTCTTGTTCTGGTCCCCATACGTATCCTTTATTTTTTCTCGTCTGCTTCGTTAACGGGGATGCAATTTTGGCAAAATCCTGAATAAACCTTCTATAATAACCAGCCAGACCCAAGAAACTGCGGATTTTAGATGGCGTCTTTGGAGGACTCCACTTCGTTACTGTTTCAATCTTGGCAGGATCTACTAAAATACCTTTGCATTGATCACATGTCTTAAAAACTGTACTTCCCGCAACCAAAACTCACACTTTGAAAATTTTACATAAAGTTTTTCTTTTCTCAACCTTTCCAACACTTCACGAAGATGGCAGGCATGATCTCCCTCATTCTTTGAATAGATCAATATATTATCAATAAACACAATTACTGATCGATCTAACATTGGCTTGCATACTCTATTCATCAAGTCCATAAAAGCAGCAGGTGCATTTGTCAACCCAAAAGACGTAACCAAAAATTCATAGTGACCATAACGTGTACGAAATGTCGTTTTAGGTATATCTTCTTCTTTAACTTTCAGCTGATGATAACCCGAACGAAGGTCTATCTTAGAAAACCAACTGGCTCCCTGTAACTGATCAAATAAATCATCTATTCATGAGAGTGGATGCTTATTCTTTATTGTCAACTTGTTTAACTCTCGGTAATCATACACATACGCATACTCTCATCTTTCTTCTTTACAAACAATACTGGAGCACCCCACAGGGAAGAACTGGGTCTAATAAAACCTCTTTCTAACAAATCTTCAGTCTGCTTTATTAATTCCTTCAATTCCGATGAAGCTAGTCTATAAGGTGACTTAACCACTGGCTTAGTACCCGGAACTAGATCAATTCTAAACTCAACTTCACGATCTGGTGGAATACCCGGTAATTCCTCTGGAAACACATCTATAAAATCTCTAACCACAGGAATGTCCTCTATCTTTTTCACAGGCTTTTGAGCATCGATCACATATACTAAATAAGATGCACATCCACGGCTCATTAACTTATCAGCTTTCATCATAGATACGAGTTTCACAGTTGTCTCCTTTCTATCACCATATACATTAATCGTTTTCCCATCCGGTGCTCTTAACTGAATTAGCTTCTTATTACATACAATATGGGCTTCATGGTTTGCCAACCAATCCATACCCAAAACTACATCAAACCCTCCTAATACCATAGGATATAGTGTAACAGGCAATCTATATCCCTCTAGTTCAATAAAGCAACCATCAATCATACTACTAATCATCACAGATCTATCATTAGCAGTTTCCACTATAAAGGCTACCTCTAATGGTTGAATTTCACATGCAAGCATAGGACAAAAATTAACAGATACGAAACTTCCACTTGCACCAGAATCAAATAACATGTTAACTGGAATCCCATTAACTAGAAACGTACCTGAGACTACATCTGGCAAAGCTTTAGCCTCACTAGCTGACATAGAATACGCTCGTCCCTTAGCCACATTCGACCCTTCTCCTGACCCTTTCATCGATCTAACCGGTTCAGGCTTTCTAACTGCTAATTTTGGACATTCACTTCGAATATGCCCGTCTCTCCACATTCATAACATCTACAAGGACCTTCACTACATTTATTAGCATAATGTCCAAACCTTCCACATTTAAAGCAAGTTCTACTACCGATCATACATTCACCCTTATGTAGCCTGCCACATTTCCCGCAACGTGGCAGCTCATTTCTGACATTCCTTTGGAATTGACCCCTTCCAAACCTACCCTTCTTCTGGAAACTTAGATTCTCAAATCTTCTTTGTACTGCGGGTTCTTCACGTTTCCTTTTACTTTCATCAGGAGCAACATCACTACCATAAACTTCTTGATACATATCTGCAGCTAAGTTTACTGTCAACTGGTAACTACTCGGAGCAGATGATCTAACCAACTTTCTAACCTCCTGTGGCAACCCCTGGGTATACCTCAAGATTTCTTCTCTTCAGGAACCACCAAATGAGGTACCAACCGAGCCATTTCTTCAAACTTAGACGTGTATTCCCTATGGGACATATTACCTGCCTGAAACTGCAGGAAATTCATCTCTATTCAATCCATCTCACCTTTCGGACAAAACTTATCCGACACTAACTTTCTAAATTCAGGCCACAACAATATGTCAGTAGCCTCCTCGCCTAACGTTTGGATAATCGTATCCCACCAATACAGAGCCTCACCTACAAACTAGTGGGCTACAAACTTCACTTTTGATCCTCCTTACATTCACTCAATTTGATCACGGCTTCCATTTCACAAAGCCATTTATAGGTGGCTACCACATCCATAGCCCCAGAAAATTGTGGAGGATTACATTCTTTAAACTGACTATACGTAACTCCCTTTTTCTCACTAGACCTCTCAGCCTTATCAACATTCCTATTTTCATCAGGTCTAGTTACATTCAAGGCTTTACGAACCTCCTCAGCAATTGCATCACGAAATTGTTGTCTCGTCATACTAAGCACCTCTGTGCTTTCATCAACATTTCTTTCTGAGGTTCCACCTTGCATTCTTTCACTTTTCCTTTCAGCCATAACCTATTAAAACGAGATCAGGATTATTTGGTACTCGCATGTAAGTATATAACTAGAATACTATAAGTAAAGTAAATTATTAACAATGTTGGCCAAGTACTATTAATTGTTTACTTTACTTTTACTATTCTCGTTATTCCTTCTCATATTCATCCCATCACATTCTCTTGTTTTTAATAAACTATTCTATCTAGCTATCCCTGCTGGCATATCCATTTTCTAGTTAAAGTCTAGTTATTATGACACTAGATCTCTTTAACTACTGCTCTGATACCAACCTGTGACGCCCTAAAACCCGGCAGGGCACCGGAGGCACGTCACAAAGTTGGATTAATATTTTTAAACACAAATCAGAGCTTTCTATTTACAGCAGAAGACTAAACAAAATTACATATTAACCCAACTTTTAAAACATTTTTACATATAGTTGTATTTAATTATACATTTTCTTATTTACATTATTAACAGGTCCCACACCCTATGCCAGCAGCTACTCCGGGATAGCATCCTTGTTCAGCTCATACTTGCTTTCCTCTATTATTAGAGGATCCTTCCTTACCTAGCACACACACAACACACTCAAAATATCAGATAAACTGGTGAGTTCTAAATTTTTATCAAAACATTAACAACATTTTATCACATACAAAAATCATATTGATATTGGCAATATAATTAAATCCACTTTATCATTACTTTGTCCCACCGGACTCGTCCCACCGGACTCGTCCCACCGGACGTCAGTTTCCCACATCTAGAAACTGTCAGTTTCCCACATTCAGAAACTGTAATTATTATCTCTCATCTCGTAGGATGCCAAATTAATCATCTAGGGTCGTCACCACAAGATATTCACAAAGCTGAGTGATCGTCACCACTCCTTTCTCACTATACAGTCTATACACCCAGGCATCTTACCCTAACTGGCCTGTTGAGATTTACACCACATTATCACATTAAAACATTTCTTTTACTTATTGCCAATATTATCACATTAATTTACACCCCACACATTCTTTCTTTTAGCACCAGTTTTAACACATTTTTCATTTATCATTAACCCCCATTTGACCCATTGGAATCGTCACCATCACGTAATGATTAACAATGTTCAAATGACCATTCTTTAAACCCCATATGACCCATTGGAATCATCACCATCACATAATGATTAACAATGTTCAGATAGCCATTCAATGTCCCAACCATTTATCATCCCAACTTTACCCTAACAGCCACACAAGCTGTTAGTAACATATACACATCATTATCATAATGCTGGTGCTAAAAATATTCAAATTATTCATCATTGTACGTATGCTAGCCCATATGTTTAAAACCACACATTCAAAAAGGGTTTAGAACTCACCTTATCAACTTCCTCACAACAATCTACACAATCCACGTACACGAGGTAACTAGTCCTTCCTCTAATCAAGGTATATCTAAAGTAATAAACCTTGATTCAGTAAACTATTCTCAAACAGGACCTTTATGCGAATGAACACTTATGCGAATGAGCACTCATGCGACTGGACCTATGCGGATGAACATCAAGGCGACTGAACCTTCAGTCATACGGCTAATTATTCATTCGCACGATTGAGTCCTCATTCGTGCATAGTGATCACTCGTCTTCATTCGCACGACTGAGGCATGCGACTGGGTTCTCAGTCGCACGACTAGACTCTCATTCGCACGACTGAGGCATGCGACTGAGCCCATTCGTCTGAAACGGATTCAGCAGCTGTGTTCTTGACATTTTTTATCCAAATTTACTCAAAATTTGAGTTTTAACCATCTAATCATGTCATATTCAAAACAGATCGTATACACATCATTTACAATGGTTTCGGATCATTATTTTATCAAAACTTCATAAAACTCGGATTCGAATTCCTGAATTTTAACTTAGAAAAGAACCAGACCAAATCAATGATTTAAAACGTGTTATTGGATCAAATTCAACCATATTCACAGCTTATAACATATCAAGATTGATCCGTGACATCCCAAAACTTACCGAAACAGAGTTATCTTAGTCAATTTTGTAGGAACAGGGGTATTTGAGTGTGAAGGGAGCAAGAAGATGGAGTAGATGCAGATAGAAATCTGCCTTTGAACCCTCGGCACCGCCTTACTTATCCACACCTAAAACTTAACCGCCTCACCTCCAGTCGTACAACTGAACCATTCGCACGGCTGAATCATGCGACTGAAGCTCATACGCCTACTATTCGGGTGATTGAGTCTTAATCGCACGTAAGGGGTGCGACTGAAGTTCATTCGCATGCAAGTCATGGGACTGAACGCCAAAACAATCAAACAAACTCAGCTTAGTTAATTAAACATAACTATTATACAATTACAAGTCCAGATTTAGAAACCGGATGTTACATTTAACCTCGTCCACATTACATCGTGGAATTTCTTCCAAAATTTAGATGTAAACCGAGTGTCACGATCGGACACAATTGACACCGGCACACCATTACGAGTTACGATCTCTTTAATGAACAGATCCGCCAACCTTTCAGATGAATATGTCTCGCAAATCGGTAGGAAGTGCGCACTCTTCGTCAAACGATCAACAATCACCCATATAGCATCATACCCTTTCACGGTACGCGGTAGATTCGTAATAAAATCCATGGTGATGTGTTTCCACTTCCATTCCAGTATATCCAACGGTTGAATCTTCCCATACGGCTTTTGCTACTCGGCCTTCACTTGTAAACTTTTTGTGCTCGGCCTTCACTTGTAAACAAGTAAGGTATTTACTCACATACTCCACCACATCACGCTTCATACCCGGCCACCAATAGTGTTTTTTCATATCTTGATACATCTTTGTAGCACCGGGATGAATAGAGTATCGAGTCTTATAAGCTTCATCCATAATTTTCACGCGTATATTCCCAAAACAAGGAATCCACATCCGCCTGAATCGGGTTTTAACACCGAGTGTGTTTTCACCCAATTCCGCAACCAGACCTCTCATTCTTTCAGAGTTAAGATGATCTTCTTTCAATGCCCCATCTTGAAACTCCTTAACTTGCTTCATCACATCACAGGTCATGATCAACTGGTATGCTCTCACCCGAATCAGTTCGGGTCTCTCTTTCTGGCTAAGGGCGTCCACCACCACGTTGGCTTTGCCCGGATGGTAATGGATCTCGCAATCGTAGTTCTTTATGATCTCCAACCATCGTCTCTGTCTCATGTTTAGGTCATTCTGCTCAAAGAAGTACTTCAAACTCTTGTGGTTAGTGAATATGGTGCACTTCGTCCCGTAGAGGTAGTGCCTCCAAATCTTTGACGCAAAGACCACGGCTGCTAGCTCCAAATCATGAGTGGGATAGTTAACCTCATGAACCTTCAACTGTCAGGATGCGTAGGCTATAACCTTTCCTCTCTGCATTAACACACACCCCAACCCCGAGTAGGAAGCATCAGAATAAACCACCAGATCTTCACTTCCATCGGGTAATGACAATACAGGAGCTTGAGTCAACCTCGCCTTTAATTACTCAAATGCCTTCTCCTGAGCTTGACCCCACACAAACTTTACATCCTTCCGGATCAACTTGGTTAGTGGAGAAGCGATCTTAGAGAAGTCTTGAATAAACCTTCGGTAGTAGCCCCCCAAACCCAAGAAACTACAGATCTCGGATGGCGTCTTTGGAGAATTCCATTGCATCACCGCTTCCACCTTTGCTGGATCCACCATAATCCCCTCCGGATTGACCACGTGACCCAAGAATTGAACCTCGCGCAACCAAAAGGTGCATTTGGAGAACTTGGCATACAACTTCTCCCTTCTCAACGTCTCCAACACCTCTCGAATGTGACCGGCATGCTCTATCTCACTCTTCGAATAAATTAGGATATCATCAATAAACACAATCACTGATTTATCCAACATCGGCCGACACACTCGGTTCATCAAGTCTATAAAAGCAGCTGGCGCGTTGGTCAACCCAAATGATATAACGAGGAACTCGTAGTGACCATAACACGTGTGAAAAGCTGTTTTAGGAATATCCTGCTCTTTCACCTTTAGCTGATGGTAGCCAGATTGAAGATTTATCCTTGAAAACCAACTGGTACCTTAAAGCTGATCAAAAAAATCATCAATCCTCGATAACGGGTACCGATTCTTCACCGTCAACTTGTTCAGCTCACGGTAGTCTATACACATCCTCATACTACCGTCTTTCTTCTTCACGAATAAGACCGGGGCACCCCAAGGAGAGATACTCGGTCTAATAAACCCCTTATCAAGCTACTCTTGCAATTGCTCCATCAACTCTTTCATCTCAGTCGGAGCTAACCGATACGGTGCCTTGGCAACAAGTTGAGCACCTGGTGTCAGATCAATCTGAAACTCGATCTCTCGGACAGGTGGCATTCCTGGTAAGTCTTCAGGAAACACATCGGGAAAGTCACACACAACCGGTACATCAGACAGTTGTGGTGTTGGCGTATCCACATCCTTTACGTAGGCTAAATAAGCACTACATCCACGCCTCATGCACTTTCCGTCCACCGCCATTGAAATCACCTTTGGAATCGTAGTAACCGATCACCATAAACCATCATCGAACTACCATCGGGAACTATCAAACAAATCATCTTCTTACGACACACAATGCTCGCCTCGAAGTCCGCTAACCAATCCATCCCAAGAACCAAATTGAAACCATCTAAGGTCATCACGAATGGGCTAACCGGAAACTTATGACCTTCTAATTCCACGTCACACCCCTCTATCATCTCAGAAATCCTGTAGACTCTCCTATGGCAGTTTCTACATCAAAGGGCATACCAACACGTCTACTACTAACAGGCAGCTTAGCACAGAAAGCAGCAGAAATAAAACTTTTACTAGCACCAGAATCGAATAACATAGAAGCTAAAATTTGGTTCACTAGAAACGTACCTGACACCACATCAGGGTCCGTCCTAGCCTCTTCCTGCGTCATCGTGAACGCTCTGGCGCTCGCCTTCAGTCTTTCACCCCCAGAACCCTCAGCCCTCGGCTTCTTACAGTCTCTACTCATGTGGCCCTCCGCACCACAATTAAAACATCTGCCCGCACGACAGTCCTTTGCTATGTGTCCCATCCTCCCACACTTGAAGCACAAGTTCGATCCCAGTCTACATTCTCCAGTATGCTCCTTTCCATATTTGCCACACTTCTTCGATCCTGCACCGGATGTGGATACACAACGGTCATCCACCCGTGCACTCTTGTTACTCATCGAGGCACCACCCCGACCAAACCTTTTCACATTCCAATTCCGGTCTCCTCCACTCTTCTTGCTAGCTTCAGACACCACCACCTTTCGTTCATCATACAACCTTCCCGCCAAATCAACCGCCGACCTAAACGTGCTCGGTCGGGCGGCGATCATGTGCCTGCGGATATCCGCCGGCAAGCCCTGAGTATACCTCTTGATCTTCCGGGACAGAGGTGTCACTTGATCGGGCACTAGCCGTGCCATCTCACTGAACTTGGTGGTGTATTGCTGGTGCGTCATTGTTCCAGCCTCCAGCTGCAGGAATTCGCTTTCCACCTTATCCATTTCCCTGTGAGGACAGAACTTCTCAAGCACCAACCTTTTTAGCTCAGACCACCTCATTTTCCTAATTGCCCGACTACCCTCGGCTTGGACTATATTGTCCCACCAACACAAAGCCGAGTCCACAAACGAGTGGGCAGCAAATTTCACCTTCTGGTCTTCTCGGTGCTCGCTGATATTCAGAACAGCTTCCATTTCTCTCACCCATCGGTGAGCAGCAGCAGCAGTGCCATTACCATCAAAAGTAAGGGGTTTACACCTTTGAAATACCCCGTAGTTACAGCCTCGTGTCGGCTCCTGCACAGGCTCTTCCTCCTCCTCCTCATCATCGGAGAGAACCGTCTCAGTCTCCGGTTGCTCCCGTCCTCCCGAGGACCGGTTTCCCTCCCTTTTTTCTCCTTCCCTTACCGCCTTAATTACTTCAGTCACCACAGACGGTAAGATCGTTTGCATGACCTGATGAACTTCTTCCACAACAGCCTCCTTTACTGGGGCTCTCAAATTGGCACTCTCGTCTCCACCCTCCGGATGAGAGGTCTCGGGTCCTTCATGAACCACCTTTTCAACTATAGGCCTTCCTCTTTTGGGCCACGGTGCAGCACCAAGTCCACCCCATGAAGCCTTAGATGATCTACCACCGGCCATCCTCTAACACACACTGAAAGATTCAAACACCAACACGGTCATTCAAGGGAATAGCTCAGTTTATGTCAAGTATAGTAAGTCCCTAATTATAGTGGCCAGTTGTGATTAGCCACTTACTTTACTCTCCATACCCCAAGCATTACCTATCCAGACTACATCAGTAACTAAATCTACAAGCAGCACATAAACCACCTAACATGCGTACGTAATACTGGTTAACATTTAGAAAATACCTGATGGCACGCAGCTACTCAGACTGGCGTCCCTTCCCTTTCCGTCCCATTTTCAGTTTAAGTTTAGGTTTATTTGGAAATTTACCCATTTCACTTAAACTTTGGCTCTGATACCAACTTGTAAGGCCCCATTCCCGGGACACTTACAGCTGGTCAATCATCGCACATAAAACATCTAATTACATTCATATTTCATAAAACATCACAACGGAACATTAAAATAACCTTTTATTTATATGTAAATGCTTTTGCAAGTTAATACAATATTCATTACAAAACGTCGTTTGTTCGCATTACAATGCAAAAACATTAATCAAAAGAATGCCATCCAAAAGAGCCGAGTAGCCACCCGTGCCATCCCCAGCAACGTTACCTGTCAACTAGAAACACATAAAAGTCAGCGTTGCTGAGTGAGTTTTAGTTTTATAATAAAACATACTTTACTTTCATTTAAAAACCATTCTTTACTTTTGCATGTGATCACACATTATACGTACACATAGATAATATCATTATTATCTTTATCATTCGTTCATTAACTTTCATTCGTTCATACTTCCTTACTTTCATTCGTACGTTCTTCATTACTTCTTTTCATTCCATCAAAACCACGAACTTTACCCTACCGTCATGCATAAAGCAGGTACTGGGCCTAAGTATATCATAGACCTTCCGTCATGGCGCACAGCAGCCTGGCCACAGTACCTAAGGGTAAATTCAGGCGTACCATTGTCATGTGCTATACCCATCGTCATGCATAAAGAGGATACTGGGCCTAAGTCTATCATAGACCTTCCATCATGGCGCACAACAGCCTGGCCACAGTACCTAGGGTAAGCGACAAAGGTTCTATACAAATGGTCAATCACAAAGAAAGACCCTGATGTGCATCCTTCTGGGGTAGCTAACCCACATACTGTTGGACTAACACCCTTCATTGGGCGTGTTCCCGCTTACAAGGCTTGCAAGACTTACTTTACTTTCTTTCGTTCGTTAATGCATGCATTCATTCATCATGTTCCTCTTTTCATTATCTTCCACTTTACGTTACATAATACTTTCATTTCATTCTTTAACATTCAACGTAAAGCCAGGGGGAAAATAATAATACATACATAACATACATCATACATACCATCATGCATAAACATCAATCATACATCATCATCATGACCATCATAACGTCTATGACCTTGAAAGTCAACTTACATGAACCCCCGGGAACCTCCAAAGTTAAAGCTTACCTATACACATCTCCCTGAAAGTCAGAAGGTTGAACTATGTTCTCTTGGGCACCCGAGCCCTATTTGAGCATATGGACACCCTTCAGTCGTAGGACCTCCCAGGCGACTGAATACTTAGGCGAATGGACATCAGGTGGATGGACCCTATGCGGATAAATACTATGGGCGAATGAACACTATACGAATGAGCACTCAGGCATATGGACCTCAGTCATATGATTCCCATGCGAATGAACTTCAGTCGCACGACTCACATGCGAATGACCCCCAGTCGCACGACTCACATGCGAATGACCCTCAGTCGCACGACTCACATGCGAATGACTCTCAGTCGCATTACTTTCGGTCGCATGACCTCCAGTCGCATATATTCGGTCGCCTAGCCCTAACTGATGCAGAATGCAGTTCTTCCCGAACCCAATCTACCATTTTCGGCCTCCAAGCCCTCCCAAACCTGTTTTAAGCTCAAATCAACCATCCTAAACCTTAGAAACACATACCACAACACCATTCAAGCACACACAAGCTCGGAATCAAAACCCATTCGAATCACAAACAAACACCCATACACCGGTTCAACACACAAACTTTGAAAACGTATTTTACTATGTGTTCCAGCCCCAAATCAGTTGAAAACATGTAAATGAGGGGTCCTAGAACTCACACAAACAACACTGTCGAGTAGAGCTTCAATCTAACCCACTTGACTTCGACTCTTGCACCTTGATTCGCAAGAAACCCAGAGTTTTTGGCTCTTTTCTCATCTCTTCTCTCTTTGGCTGATTTTTGGTGAGTGGGGGAGGGTGTGGGCTACTCTCCCCTCTTAATCCCCCACTCTTTCAAACTTTCTCCCGTTTTGGCAAGTTTGGTCCCTCAACTTTGGGCTTTATTTCTTTTCTTTCTTTTTCTTTATTCTTCTTATTTCTTTGGCTTTAAAAGAAAATAACCGGGCGCTACAAATAATAGGAGCAGGGTTGTTAGGTGAAGGGTTTGTGTCGGCCATTTAGAGAGAACAAGGATAGCAAAAGGTGATGGGATAATTTTCAGTAGTAAGAGTTGTGCTCTGATACCAGAACTGTTGGTAATCAGAGTACTAAAACAGAGATAAAACAAGATGGATTGCAATGAATACTTCAACCAATTAGAATGAATAGTACCATTTTGTCATTTAGTAGATACAACTCATGATGCATGTTGTATGATTCATGAATGAACAACAGAACTGTAATGATTGGATGAAACTCATTTTTGTCATTTAGTAGGTACAACTCTTGAATCATGTTGTATAAGTAACGAATTCACAACAGAACTTTCATGATTAGTGATCAACTAATTTTTGTCATTTAGTAGAGACAATTCTTGATGTATATTGTACAAGAGAATCTTGCATATTATGCTTTTTTATTTTTTTTGAACTGTAAATTTTGTGAAAATAAATAAATTCCAGGCATATAGTAATATATTAGATTTATAACGATTTCATTTTTTATATATCGTTTCGGATATTATTAATTTCCATGCCGTAATGCGTGGGCTCACGTCAAGACTTTGTTAAGCGAGTCATGTTTTTGCTGCAACGCGCGAAAGCGTATTCACTAGTTTATTGAATAAAGCAGTACATCGATTACATGGAAACAAGGACTATAAATACTATGAAATAGGCACGTGAACTTCAACAACCCTATGAAATCTACTGATCACAACAGTATAACCGTTGGACTTTTACTCAAATGGAAATGACTTATTCAAACATAATAATCCACGTGCATATGACTCAAATAATATTTCCATGCATAATTAGTTAGGATCACATTTCTTCAGTCTATACCACCGCCAATAATCGGACACGACCACCGACAACGTGGGTACAACCGTCGACGACACCGCAACTCATGAATGTCTCTCTCTCTCTCTCTCAAAAAACTAAAAAATAGAAATAAAAGAGTGCAATAACCAGCTGTACTATTAGCATCAAATGAAGTACACCCAAATAGAGACCACCACCACATACACCACCGACAACAATAGGAATCGAGCACCACTGACGGGGGTAGGGCCGCCAGTGACACGAAAGGCGAGGAAATGGTAGCCAAGTCGAAGCGGCCACCGCATCCGTCGTTTTTGGCACCACCAATCACCGCATGCACTCTTTCTCTCTCTCTCTCTCTCTCTCTCTCTCTCTCTACAACCAAAACCGACCACCGTCAATTGGGAGAGGATTGCCAGCCACATGGGAGGCAAGGAGAATATAGCCAAGTCAAAGCAGTCACCGCCTCCGCCGTCTCCATCAACACCAACCACTCCAACACCCTTTCTCCCTTTACATTTTTTCTATCTTTACCTACATATAAAAATAAGAGTGAGGACCAAAGTGTAAAAACTCATATGGCAAACAATATATAACTGTGGTGAAACATGTTATATATACTCATAATTTTTATCCATTGTGGCAAAATACTTTATAGAATGACATATAAACCACATTTACATTTATTAAATACATATGCCTACTCCATTGACCGCTTACACTCGGTATAAAAACAGAGTAAACATGGAAGATAAGATGTCTTAGAGTCATGACGAAATGAAGACCTGAAATTCTTATTCCGAAGGTACGCCTACGACTCTCTCTGACTCTCTATGTAAACACACAACTTAACACCACCCCTCAGATGGAATCACCTGACACCTTCGAAATTTGTTTTTTATAGTCATGTATGTGATTAAATCCAAAACCCAAACAACTACCAATATATTTTTTTAACTAATGAACTCTATTAAAACTTTAATTTATTAACAACGACACCCAACAAAATAATCTAGAA
The DNA here is from genome assembly GCA_024085815.1 of Flaveria linearis. Taxonomy (NCBI): domain Eukaryota; kingdom Viridiplantae; phylum Streptophyta; class Magnoliopsida; order Asterales; family Asteraceae; genus Flaveria; species Flaveria linearis. The sequence goes on from CM044010.1 coordinate 81,924,003, forward strand.
TTTTAAAATACCATAAATATAAACCAATTAGTTATAAAAAGATATTTAAATCCATCCTAAATTAATTAGTAAATTGGGCCAGTGTCCTTATAATTTATAAACACTAATATAAACCACCTAATTTTAACACTTTAACCCAAAGTATTCACAATGGATTCATTATCTTTATCCATATAATTACACTAAAAATTACTATATTTTCGATCTCTCCTTTTCAATTAAATAATAATTTTTATGTCATTATCATTACTTTTTATCTCTCCTCCACTCATAACCACTTTCAAAAATATTAAAATATTTATAGGGATTCAACAGTTATTGTTCAAATATACCAATCGACAATAAGATTTTATCTCTTCTTCACTCACAACCACTCAAAACTATTTCATATAATATACCAAACACACTCACATATTTTTAAGGATTCAACTGTGAATGCTCCTAGTAACTTATGATTACCCAAAAGCTAACTTTTAAAAGTCAATACATCAACATTTAGCCAATACCCGTTAACTGGTAATTTTTCTAAACTTCAATTGAAGATAAAGTATTGTAAGGCCCCGTTCCCGGGAAACCTCACAGTTGGCAATTCATAGCATAAAATCAGTTTAATAACAAAACATTACAGCGGAAAATAATTAAACATTAATTTAAAACTTAAAAACCCATTGTACTCATACATTTGTCCTTTAAATGTACACAAAACATATTCTTTGTTCATTAATTTCAATAAACACTTGATTAACAGGAATGTCATCCATATCTCCCCAATTAGCTTCGTGGTGCCATCCTCAGCATCGGCGCTTACCTGTCCACTATTATGCATAAAAAGTCAGCTACGCTGAGTGAGTTCTACTTTTATATAAATAAGAAAATATAAGTTTTTATCCTCCATATAATAAACACGCATACATCGCATACATCATACTTCAAAACATTACTTACATCATATTAAACACGTTCATTATCTTTCATTCTTTTATTATATTTTCACTTAATCATAAGCGAGATTGCATAAAGCAAGATCTCCATGTTGATTGACAACGAATGTCAATCCCCGTCGGTACACGTTATCCATGGTCGCTACCCCCGACGGTTGATCGATCCCCGTCGGTACACATCTTCACGGTAGCTTCCCCGGACAGTTGATCCACACTGCTAGGCACATAGCCGCTCATGAATACGGATCCATCATCATACATCAGATTCACATAAGTGAAGTCTATCATAGTGCTTGCAAGACTTTTCATCATCAAACGGGCCCGGGGTAACATTCGTTAAGTTCCACTTTTAATTAATATTATCTTTCACTCAATATATAATACGTAACTTATTAATTACACAACATACCAAGTACTAGTCATCATAACACGTAACCGACCCTCCGCGGGACAACGGGGGTTCGGGGGCGGCAGCCCCTGACAGCGGGGTCCTAGGGGCCGCAGCCCTAGTGGGGTCCAAGGGGCAACGCCCCTGGCTGGGGCCGGGCTGCCAGGTCAGCATTCCCGAAAATTATTTTGAGCTATTTAAATGTCACATTTTACTTTGGAAAAATGTATTTTCTTGTTAAAACACCTTGAAATCCTTATCTTGAAAACCTTATGTTTACTATGCATAATAGCCCCAAAACCATGGAAAAACATTTAAATAAGGGGATCTAGAACTCACCTGAACTTAGCAAAATAACTTCAATCCTAAGTTACTTAAGCTATTGTCCGAATACTCTAGCTGCACGAAAGTTAATGCACAAAAACGTCATTTTCTTCATAATTTCGCCCACAGTTTCGCTGCCAGTTTCGCTGCCAGTTTCGCTGGGCAGTACTTCTGCCAGTTTCGCTGGACAGATTCGCTGCCTTGAGCCCCAACTTTCGTTGGAATTTCCTAGTTTCGCAATGTGTATGGGTCCACAGTTTTGCCCGAACGAAACTGTAGTTTCGCCCCAGCGAAACTGTAATTTCGCTGGAAATGCTCTTAATTTCGCTGGATGATTATGCAAATTCGCTGGATGCATATACAGTTTCGCAGATCGCATAAAAATCACGAATCAGTCCGTTTTTAACCCAAAATCACGACTTTTTACGTCCAACCTCTTAGTTTATCATCCATGAGGCTAAATCTAAGCTTTATACATGTTTTCATACGTAAAATGTAACCTTTATGCGATTCTTTGCAATCTTTTCAAAACCCAAAACCCTATAATCCGGGTTTGATCTACAGAAGGGTTTAGGGGTCGATTCTTACCTGGATTTGTGGCTCTTTTCTTAAGATTTGATGCCCAAACGCCCAAATCTCCAATTCCTTGACCTTAGAAGCTTCAAATCTTGAGTTTCTTGCACTTTCTCTTTCTACTTTCTCTCTCTACAAATTTTTTTGAGTTAGGGTTGAAATGAAGAAGATGGTGGCTGCTTTGGGTAGGTTAAGGGCTGGTTATGGGCCTCAATCCACTTAGGCTCTTGTCCATAAACCTAATTAGCCCATAATCCATTTTCTTCCTTTATTAAATACCCAAAATTAAGCACATTATTCTCGATGACTCGTTTTGACTTTTCGGGGTGTTACAAGTCTCCCCCACTTATTTACGTTTCGTCCTCGAAACCTGTCAGTCATCAAACAACTGGGGATAAAATCTCCTCATCTCTTCCTCGGTCTCCCACGTAGATTCTGATCCTCGTCTGTGTTTCCACTGTACTCGTACGAGTGGAACTACTTTATTACGTAAGCGTTCTCCTTCCAATCCAGGATGGCCACCGGCTGCTCTATATAGTTCAGTCTCTCATCGACTTCAATGTCCTCTAATGGTATAAATGCATCGTCGTCTGCTATACATGGAACGTAGGGTGAATTCCACTCAGCTCATCGGGTAATTCTAGTCTATAGGCCACTTCCCCTACCCTTGCGATAATACAGAAAGGCCCTATGAATCTTGGGCTTAACTTTCCCCTTTTTTGAAACCTGATGATCCCTTTCCAAGGCGATACCTTGAGCATAACCTTGTCACCAACCTCAAATTCTATAGGTCTACGCCTCTTATTGGCGTAAGACTTCTGGCGATCCTTTGCAGCTTTCATGAATGCCTTGATCTTATCTAACTTCTCAGTTGTGACCTCAATCATTTCAAGGCTCCCCAATTCCCTTTGCCCGATGTCACCCCAACACACGGGTGTTCTGCACTTTCTACCATACAACATTTCGTAAGGGGGGCATACCAATGCTGGCATGGTAACTATTATTATATGAGAATTCCGCCAACGGTAAGTGCTCATCCTAACTTCCTCCAAATTCGATTACACATGCTCGTAGCATGTCTTCTAACGTTTGAATCGTTCTTTTCGACTGATCGTCCGTCTGAGGGTGATAAGCCGTGCTGATATGTAGTCTCGTCCCTATCGCATCGTGGAATCTCCTCCAAAACTTTGATGTAAAACAGGTGTCACGATGCGACACGATGGACACCGGTATGCCATGACGAGTTACGATTTCCTTGATGAATAGATCCGTCAATCTTTCAGATGAATACGTCTCGCAGATCGGTAGGAAGTGGGCGCTCTTGTCAAGCGATCGACTATCACTCATATAGCATCATACCCTTTCGGGGTACGTGGTAACTTCGTGATTAAATCCATGGTGATGTGCTCCCACTTCCACTTAGGTATATCCAACGGTTGGATTTTTCCCGTAGGGTTTCTGGTGTTCTGCCTTTACTTGTAAGCAAGTCAGGCACTTACTCACGTACTCCGCCACATCGCGTTTCATGCCCGGCCACCAGTAATCTTTCTTCATACCGTGATACATCTTGGTAGCACTGGGGTGAATGGAGTATCAAGTCTTATGGGCCTCGTCCATAATCTTTCCACGTAGATCCCCGTATCGAGGAGTCAACATTCGTCCGAATCGGGTCTTAACACCAAGAGTGTTCTCACCCAACTCCGTAACTAGACCTCTCATCCTTTTGGAGTTAAGACGATCTTCTTTCAAAGCCTCATTCTGAAACTCCTTAACCTGTGTCATCATGTCAGAGGTCATAATTAGCTGGTAAGACTTCGCCCGGAACGGCTCGGGCCTTTCCTTTCGGCTAAGGGCATCCGCCACCACGTTGGTCTCTCCCGGATGGTAATGGATCTCACAATCGTAACCCTTTATGAGCTCCAGCCATCATCTCTGCCTCATGTGTAAATCTTTCTTCTCGAAGAAGTACTTCAAGCTTTTGTGGTCTGTGAAGATGGTGCACTTCGTTCCGTGGAAACAGTGCCTCCAAATCTTTAATGCCAAGACCACGGCTGCTAGCTCCAAGTCATGGGTGGGATAATTAATCTCATGAACTTTCAGCTGTCGGGATGCATAGGCTATAACCTTTCCTCTTTGCATTAACACGCACCCCACCCCGAGTAAGAAGCATCAGAATAACCCACCAAGTCTTCACTTCCGTCGGGTAATGCCAATATAGGAGCTTGGGTCAACCTCGTCTTCAATTCTTCGAACGCCTTCTCTTGAGCTTGACCCTATACAAACTTTACATTTTTCTGGGTCAACTTGGTCAGTGGAGAAGCAATTTTGGAGAAGTCTTGAATGAATCTTCTGTAATAGCCCGCCAAACCCAAGAAACTGCGGATCTCGGATGGCGTCTTTAGAGACTTCCATTGCATCACCGCCTCCACCCTTGCCGGATCGACCATACTCCCCTCCGGACTCACCACGTGACCCAAGAAATTGAACTTCACGCAACCAAAATGCGCACTTGGAGAACTTGGCGTACCATTTCTCCCTTCTCAATGTTTCCAATACTTCTCGAATGTGACCGACATGTTCTATCTCGTTCCTTGAATAAATCCGGATATCATCAGTAAACACAATCACTGATTTATCCAACATCGGCCGACACACTCGGTTTGTCAGGTCCATAAAAGCAGCTGGCGCATTAGTCAAACCGAAAGACATGACGAGGAACTCGTAGTGACCGTAGCGCGTACGAAAAGCCGTTTTAGGGATATCCTGTTCTTTCGCTTTTAGCTGATGGTAACCCGATCGAAGGTCTATTCGTGAAAACCATCTGGCGCCTTGAAGTTGGTCACACAAATCATCGATTCTCGGCAAGGGGTATCTGTCCTTCACCGTCAATTTATTCAGCTCGCGGTAGTCAATACACATTCTCATACTATCGTCTTTCCTCTTTACAAACAGGACCGGAGCACCCTAAGGTGAGATACTCGGCCTAATGAACCCCTGATCTAGCAGCTCTTGCAACTGCTCCATCAACTCTTTCATTTCCGTCGGAGCAAATCGATACGGTGCTTTGGCGACAGGTTAAGCACCGGTATCAGGTCAATCTGGAACTCGATCTCTCGATCAGGTGGCAATCCCGATAAGTCTTCCGGGAACACGTCTGGAAAATCACACACAACCGGCACATCGGATAGTTGTGGTGTTGGCGTTTCCACATCCTTCTTATAACATAAGGAAGCGCTACATCCTCGCCTCATGCACTTTCCCGCCACCGCCATCGAAATCACTTTCGGAATCATCATAACCCGATCTCCGTATATTGTCACCGGACTTCCGTTAGGCGTCGTCAGTCTAATCACCTTCTTTCGGCACACAATATTCACCTAGTAAGTTGCTAACCAATCCCTCCCTAGTACTACATGAAATCCTCCCAGGGCATCACATGTAACTTGGCAGCAAACCTATGACCTTCTAATTCTATAGTGCAGTTGTCTATCATATCCGTAACTCTAATGAACTTATCAATAACAGTTTCTACGTCAAAGGACTAATCAAGGCATTTACTACTAACAGGCAGTTTAGCATAGAAAATAGCACAAATAAAACTCCTACTGGGCAACTTAACATAGAAAAACAACAAAACAAAACTCCTTCTAGCGCCGGAATTAAACAACACGGAAGACAGAAATTTATTTACTATATACATGCCTGTCACAATATCGGGGACCATCCTAACCTGCTCCGGCCTTATCGCGAAGGCCCTGCGCCCTCTGCCCTTGGCTTCTTGCAATCCCTGCTTTTGTGACCCCTTCCACTGCAGTTGTAGCATCATACCACTCCACACTCTCTGGCCACGTGACCTTGCTTCCCGCATCGGTAACAGACATTGGTTCCTAATCTACATTCCCCGAGGTGTTCTCTGGCACACTTACCACACTTCTTAGTCCTCGCACCAGACGAAGCTGCACGTCGGCCTTCCGTCCTTGCAACCTTTGTGTTGAGGGTGGCACTGTCTCATCCAACCCGCTTTCCATGCCAGTTCTTGTTATCGCTATTCTTCGTGTTTTCTTCAATAGCAGTCGTCTCCTTCGCCGCCCTAATTACCTCAGTTATAATGGACAGCAGAATCGCCTGTAGGGCCTGTTGGACTCCCTCAACAACAACCTCTTTCATGGCGATCCTCAAACTAGTGCCATCATCGCTGCCTTCCCCGTGAGGGGCCTTGGGCTCTTCGAGTGCCATTTCAGCCGCCCTAGCCATGCTTCTCATGATACGCGGTTCGGCACCACGTTCAGCACAACCCCTATCTGGCAAAACCTTAGAAGATTTACCGCTAGTCATCCTCTATCCCACACTGAAAGATTCAAATACCAACGCTGTCATTCAAGGGAATAACTCAGTTTATGTCAAGTACAGTAAGTCCCTAATTACAGTGGCCAGTTGTGATTAGCCACTTACTTTACTCTTCATACCCCGAGCATTACCTGTCCTGACTACATTAGCATCTAAATCTAATAGTAACACATAAACACATAACATGCGCACATAATACCAGTTAACTTTAAGAAAATACCTGATGGCATGCAGCTACTCAGATTGGCATTCCTTCCCTTTCCGTCCCATTTTCAGTTTAAGTTAAGGTTTATTTGAAAAATTACCCATTTCACTTAAACTTTGGCTCTGATACCAACTTGTAAAGCCCCGTTCCCGGGAAACCTCACAATTAGCAATTCATAGCATAAAATCAGTTTAATAACAAAACATTGCAGCGGAAAATAATTAAACATTCATTTAAAACTTAAAAACCCCATTGTACTCATACATTTTTCCTTTAAATGTACACAAAACATATTCCTTGTTCATTAATTTCAATAAAGACTTCATTAACAGGAATGCCATCCATATCTCCCCAAGAAGGTTCGTGGTGCCATCCTCAACATCGGCGCTTACCTGTCCACTATTATGCATAAAAAGTCAGCTACGCTGAGTGAGTTCTAGTTTTATATAAATAAGAAAATATAAGTTTTTATCCTCCATATAATGAACACGCATACATCGTACTTCAAAACATTACTTGGATCATATTAAACACGTTCATTATCTTTCATTCTTTTATTATATTTTCACTTCATCATAAGCGAGATTGCATAAAGCAAGATCTCCATGTTGATTGATAACGAATGTCAATCCCCGTCGGTACACGTTATCCATGGTCGCTACCTCCGATGGTTGATCGATCCCCGTCGGTACACATCTTCATGGTAGCTTCCCCAGACAGTTGATCCACACTGCTAGGCACATAAATACGGATCCATCATCATACATCAGATTCACATAAGTGAAGTCTATCATAGTACTTGCAAGACTTTTCATCATCAAACGGGCCCGGGGTAACATTCGTTAAATTCCACTTTTCATTAATATTATCTTTCACTCAATATATAATACGTAACTTATTAAGTACACAACATACCAAGTACTAGTCATCATAACACGTAACCGACCCTCCGCGGCACAGCGGGGGTTCGGGGGCGGCAGCCCCTGACTGCGGGGTCCTAGGGGCAGTAGCCCCTAGTAGGGTCCAAGGGGCAACGCCCCTAGCTGGAGCCGGGCTGCCAGGTCAGTGTTCCCGAAAATTATTTTGAGCTATTTAAATGTCCTTGTTAAAACATCTTGAAATCCTTATCTTGAAAACCTTATGTTTACTATGCATAATAGCCCCAAAACCATGGAAAAACTTTTAAATAAGGTGATCTAGAACTCACCTGAACTTAGCAAAATAACTTCAATCCTAAGTTACTTAAGCTATAGTCCGAATACTCTAGCTGCACGAAAGTTAATGCACAAAAACGTCATTTTCTTCATAATTTCGCCCACAGTTTCGCTGGCAGTTTCGCTGCCAGTTTCGCTGGGCAGTACTTCTGCCAGTTTCGCTGGACAGATTCGCTGACTTGAGCCCCCAACTTTCGTTGGAATTTCCTAGTTTCGCAATGTCTATGGGTCCACAGTTTCGCCCCAGCGAAACTGTAATTTCGCTGGAAATGCTCTTACTTTCGCTGGATAATTATGCAAATTCACTGGATGCATATACAGTTTCGCAGATCGCATAAAAATCACGAATCAGTCCGTTTTTAACCCAAAATCACGACTTTTTACGTCCAACCTCTTAGTTTATCATCCATGAGGCTAATTCTAAGCTTTATACATGTTTTCATCGTAAAAATGTGACCTTTATGCGATTCTTTGCAATCTTTTCAAAACCCAAAACCCTAGAATCCGGGTTTGATCTACAGAAGGGTTTAGGGGTCGATTCTTACCTGGATTTGTGGCTCTTTTCTTAAGATTTGATGCCCAAACGCCCAGATCTCCAATTCCTTGACCTTAGAAGCTCCAAATCTTGAGTTTCTTGCACTTTCTCTCTCTACTTTCTCTCTCTACGAATTTTTTTGAGTTAGGGTTGAAATGAAGAAGATGATGGCTGCTTTGGGTAGGTTAAGGGCTGGTTATGGGCCTCAATCCACTTAGGCTCTTGTCCATAAACCTAATTAGCCCATAATCCATTTTTCTTCCTTTATTAAATACCCACAATTAAATCCATTATTCTCGATGACTCGTTTTGACTTTTCGGGGTGTTACAAGTATAATCAAGAAATCCAATACCATTTATCTGACGATAGACGAGAAGTCGACTTCTCCTTTCCCATCTTTGATCGGGGATCGTCAGTCGTAATCGTCAGTCGCCCGTCATTGATATGGATAATATGATTTCGAAACTTCAAACGGTGGTTTGTATCGATTATTGAATTGTTTAGTTATAAGTATTTGGTAAATATCAATTGTTATTTCTTAATTAATATTTTAGTTATGTTTGGTTTTGCCCCTGAGAATTTTCCTAAAAAAAACTAAAAATATCAATTTAACTTCAAAAGTTTTTATTTTGTTTCAGTTTCAATTTAAAAATTTTATAATTTGTTTCAACTTTATCTAATATAATAAAATTTTCTAGACAAAGTGAAATAATTTATGAAACTTTTAAATATAAGTTGATAATTTTTAATTTTTTGAATGAAAATTGTTATGTTTGCCAAATTTTATGGAGTCAAATTGAAATTAAATCTTAATTTTTCTAATTAAAAGACGTTAACATAGTATGTCAATTATTGTTGTGAAGGTTTGAAGAAATCCGTCAATCTTATTTGTAGAATTTGACCCAAACTAATGGAAATGACCGAAATCAAGCTATAAAAGATATTTATTTGAAAAGTTATACTTTAATTTATTTTATGATTTTTATTGTTTGCTATTTGTTTAATATTTAGTACATAGATTAATTTATTGATTAATTATTTTTGTTTGATATGAGTTTTAATTTATAATTTTTAAAATATGAAAAACTACTTGAAAAGAAATGAATTTTTCATCTTTCAAGACTCATAAATTTGTTGATTTGGGTACTCTTTCATAAGATGCTACTGATCGAAAACTAATATTTATTTATATATATTATTTTACCCACTAACTTTAACTAGTTACTGAATTACTGTCTTACTGTGACGTTTGCAAACAAGCACACTTGTGTTTAGAGGCTTGTTGTGTGACCCTATTTGAGCCAAATCAAATTGCACTATGCCACTATGCCCCCTCATATATCTCAAGCATGCCTCCTCTAATTTATCAAAACAACACATACATACATGATATGTACATACGTACATTCACACATACATACATACGTACATACTGCATACATACATACTTACACGTACACACGTACACATACACATACACACATACAAATAGATATACATACACATATAGATATAAATACATACCGACATACCGTGCATACAATCATACATACAAACACATATACAAAGTTACATACAAATACACGATACACATACACATACAAACACACACCACACATGTGTGCACATACAACAACATGCACATACACACATACATACATACGTATATACTGCATACAAACATACATACTTACACATACACACGTATACATATGCATACACACATACAAATAGATATACATACACATATAGATATAAATACATATCGACATACCCATGCATACAATCATACATACAAACACATATACAAAGTTACATACAAATACACGATACACATACACATACAAACACACACCACACATGCGTGCACATACACACAACATGCACATACACACATACACAAAAAGAAAGCTTAGATTTCATGATCTGTGATCAGGATATCTATGTGATAAGAGTTAATTCATACACATCAAGATCAAATTGGAATCCATTTTAATTCAAGGCTGGAAGCCTGGAAACTGGACCAAAGATTTAGACCATCAAGTTAAAGTAGTGGCCTGGAACTAAAAGGTCTTTGGTCCAGTTAATTGAGACCAATATAAGGAGTTAAAAGGAGAACTCGACAGATTTGGACAGGGTTCGAAATGCAGAAATTTTACTGTTTGGTTATTCAATGTTTAGTTAACTAGCATAAAGTCCCACCTGTTGCGACGTGTTGAACCGTAAAAAATTAGCAAAACCATAGTAAAACGCTACAGATACGATTTCATAAATAAACTACAACATCAAATGATTACAACTAATGATTGGTATAAAGTAGTGTTGATTAAAAGAAAAACATCAACTGATATTGTGAAGACGAATCAGTGATAGCCAATTGCTTGTCTCAATTACTCGATAAGGCATCTTGATTAGAACATTTTTATATTGTGTTTAATCGTTATTATTGAAGAATAAAGCTATGAAGATACAAATCTATTCATAAGAACATAACATAACTAACAAATCTTTTCTTTTTTTTTCAAAGAATGATAATAGAATATTATTTCATTTAAACTAAACTCAGATACACAAAACTAAACTTGATAGTCAAACTCTAAGATCCTAAACTTTAGTAGCCAATAAAAACAAATCGACGGCCAAACTATAGAATACTAAACTTTAATGGTCTAACTCGTGAAAATAAAGCTTTACTATAAATAATTAGATGACCACACTTTAAAAATTCTAAACTTGGCCAAAGTCAAAGTACCAAAAGTTTAAAGTTAAATATGAAAACACCTAAAACTAACATGGTTAAAATTTCTAAAAACCAATACAAAATTATTATTTTCCCTTTGAAATTAATAAACAGTAATATTTATAGTTGACACTTCGAATATTAATTTGCTGACTTGTGACAATTTGGATTCTTAACTGTTTAGTGAATATACAACTAAACAAAACTCCAAAAATGTATTTTTAAAACAAATTTATTTACTACATTGTATGCATTGAAATACACCTGAGGAATTTTCAATCTCTTGTGACTTTTAGGTAAAAAGAATTTTTTTTGACCCATTTGAACAAGACAATCAAAAACATGTTTTCTAACATAATTATTGCTTGTAAGTTAAATTTTTTTCGAACAGCAAAAGGACATATTATACACCAAAAGTAGTACATAATCCCACTAGCAAGAAGCTAGAAGGGACCTAACAAAATACACCAAAAACAGAAACCTAGAAGGACAAGGTACAACAAGATTTACATATCATACATTTTACAACACCCATGATTGAGATCACTAACTATAAAAGAGAAACCATCATGCATAGTTCCTTCCAATCCCTTTAAATGCACCCAACACTTGAACCTCACAAGAACTTTTTATGAAAATCCAACCACTTTTTCGCAACTTTAGATGTATCCAGACAGCAGTCCTGGACCAAAACAACAACCAAAAGAACTGATCAAGGCATGATAATAGTGACGACAAAATGTAAACCACATGAAGGTATTCAGTGGCGGAGCTTAACCAAACTTTGTAGGGGGGCGGGGGCGAAATGATTTTTTTTCAGGGGGGGCGAACTCGATATTTATATAAAAATTTACACTACCAGGCCAAAAATTTACACTATCGGGCTAAAATTTAACACTACGGACGAAAAAAATAGGGCCCCCTCCCGGCCCCTTAAAAGCTTCGCCACTGAAGGTATTGGTTGCCGACTGGGCTACCATGCATATTTCTTCATTGTAGACATTTTACATTTGAATATATACCAGCTTACTAATTTATTCTTGAATAGTTACTTCTTCGAAACACCAGCCAGTGAAACTCCTATAGGATAATGTGGCTCGAACTCCCTTTATGAAACCCCAATGATCCTCATCACAAAGACGCTGCCACTTTTTTGTTGTAATTGCCTATAAGCTGCGAATTTTACTGCAGAAAACAACAAAAAGAACTCCCCAAAAAATGAAAAAAACACACACCCCACGCAAAGAAATAGACCCGAGATGAAGAACTATTTCACACCAAAACACACGTATCAGACTCCCTTGTGCGGTTTCTGGAGCTACACCAAGGCTCACGCACACCAAAATAAGCAGCAACACACCGAAATAAAAAAACAATTAACACACACCCACGAAACAAAGTGCAACAAGACCGCAGTATCAGATTTGGTACACGTGGCCATCATGTGTACCATATCTAATATTTATGTTGTAGTACTCATTTACATGTACAAATAATAATATATAAAAGAAAAACAGAAGCCATCTTCAATCTTGATTATGGAAACTTAAAGGAGATCTTTAAAGTAGAGGCCAAGTCATCTCCCTCTAAGCATACGAGGTGTAAACCTCTTAGCAACCTCAATGCCTGTAAGTTGGATAAGCATATAGTGACCTTCAATAGCCATACATACGTCATGCAAGGATACTAGTGGTCTTTCACCAGCATTTACGATGACGTTTACTTTAAGTGAGACATTACACAACCATTTACAATCATGGAAGGTAGTTACACTCAACGGGAGCTCAGATTCAGGATCGCTTAGAATAATACGCCCACCAAACCCATGAAGTATAACCGGACGAGGTTCGGGTGGAGGAAGTTGCGTTTGTGAAACATCATTGTCGGATACCTGAATAATGCCAGGAGGGATTTCTACATCTTTCAAGCAACATTCACCCAGGTCCAACTTTTGAAAACTATGTAGAAATTGATGAAATAATGGCAGATTTGTCTTCTCAAGTTGTAAAGATGATCCTTTAAGAGTGAACTCTTCTATGCTTTTTAAGGCGTCAAAGCTGAATTCTATGCTCTTTAATTTATGTAAATACAACAAGTTTAGAGAAACAAGGTTGGTAAACCGTTCTCCAATTGATGTCGGTAGAACTTCTATCCCAATTTTATCCAAAGACAAATTAACCAACCTTTTTATGTTTACTTGGATCTGTGGGAACTCAAGAATCCCAAGACAACACTCATTTCTAGGGACTTGAGGTTATCCATTTGAGTAATTGTTGGAAACATTTTAAGTTTCTCGCACTCGTGTATATCTATGTGCTCAAGACTCGTATGATTTCCGAGTGATGGGTGAATCTCTTTTAACTTGGAACAGGAATAAAGCGAAAAACTTTGAAGACAAGGGAGTCCATCAAAATCTGGTGTGCTGAGGAACTTCTTCATATTACGAAGTACAAGAATTCTCAAATGTTGTAAACGCTATAAAGTACAGACAAGTTCATATTAGAGTTTATGACAATATAGTATGATTTGATAAGTTGCATCTAGTGCTGGTAAAAAGAAAAGGGGCTAGAGAAGCAAATAATACAAAACACACGCTCAGAATAATTAAATTACAACTACCCATTAAGAATCTAATCGCAATACTTTGTTTAATTTTTCATTTTTCCCTTTTGACATTTTCATTCTCTTAAATAATTATCATTAATCCTTTCATCGGTTTCTTTTTATCTAATGTCATGACTACGTAGTTGTATTCATGCATCTAAGATAAGTTAAGGTGTGAATTATTCACTCTTAACATACCGTTATATATTTTGCATTACCTTATAACCATTCCAAATTTCTTCTTGCAAGCTGCGTTCTAATATTAGAACAACAAGCTTCTTAGGGAGACTGTCTGGGAGTGGACTTGTTACGGGATACCCATACCAGTCAATGCATCGCAACTCTTCTGAAAGACTAATAGGCTGTTGGGAGAGGGAGATAAAACTGTTAGTCGAGTAGCACTTGAATCAATCAAACAACAATGAAAATTTGGATCAAAATGATAAAATATCAAGAACTTGGATGAACACACAAGAACTTCAATGAAAAACCTCTATTTAATCTATATTGATTTGCATAAGATTTTAATTACATGGAAACCCTCAAATCTAGCTCTTGCAAGTTTAAAACCCTAATTGTCATACTTTACTATTATAGTAAATGACAATTTACTAATGACACTTAGTACCCTAAACTATGACAATTAGAAATTATAATTAAAACCCCAAAATGTCTAAAAACAAGATAAAATATATTTTGTTCACACAAAATATATTTATTAACAATAAACATCCTAGACAAATATATCTTCAACGTCTTATCTCTAATCTTCGTCCCGAACACGACGTTTGACTTTTGTTGACTTTGACCATGACTTGGACTTTTGTTGACTTTGACTGTGTTGATAATATTAGACTATCATTCAGACCCAACAATATTTCCCCTTAGTCTACTATTATCAACGTCTTTTATCGTGATCAGCACCGATAAGTCAACTGAACTTGATCTTCAATTTGGTAAGCTTCAGTCTCAATGTTAAGGTCCAACAATATTCCCCCTAGACTGATGCTTCCCAAATTTTGTTGCTGAAGATCTTTATCTAACAAGTTCCCCCTTTTTGCATGCTCCCCCTTGTTGTGTGCATCCTCTTGATTATAATAGAAACCCTTTCTTGAATCTCTGAGTGGTTCAGAAGATGTAGGAGGAGGGTTCCTAGCTCGGTTATCTCTGTAAATTGTAGGAACATGATCCCTGGTCTGGTTCATTACTCATGTGATGATCGGCCATCACTTGTAGCAAAATCTGCAAGATAATCACAAATACATTCTCGACATTTTTAATTAGATCATTTCAACAAAACAAAGAAACCCGTGTTTATCTGTTTATGAAAACAAGCGAACCCGTGTTCGTTTGTGGGTGCAATTTCCCGTGAAATGCATGAAAATAATAAAATTGTAACAGCATAATATGGAAGACCTAAGTTAATATTGAAATGAAAATTTATTATATTTTTTATATATATTTTTTTTAATTTTATAATATGATTTAATTTTATATATCTATTAATTAATTATTTTTTTTAACTGAGAACTGAATCGATCATGAGATCACATCCTCAAAAAAATACTTTAGCATAAAGATGAAATTAATCATCGACAAGCAATGAGATCATACTGATAACTGAATCCAATCATAGTCTTTGAATGATTTTGAAATTCTCAAACAGATCAATAACGATTGCTGATATGTTTGTCCACTTAAACCCATGCCCTATCTTTTTCAGCAAGCATCAGATGATTCGTTAAGGTTCGATTAAGCACTTTAGAATGCTAGGACCCCACAATCATTTGGCAAAACCATCACCCAACCTCAGGATTTCTTGAATTTTATTACGATCTTTATGGAACAAGGCTTGTGCATTAGTGTGCAAGTGATTATCAACAAAATATTGTATTCTGTGATAAATTCATCGTTAGATGATTTGACACTACTTAGATCAAAATGGTGAGAGCTCCAGGTCTATACTCACGTATAACAAAGGAGATGACCATTTAATCATGTGCCGATGAGAGCTCCAGGTCAGTACTACCGTACAGCAGAGGAGATCATCACTGCAGGTCAGTACTTCCGTACAGCAGAGGAGATTAGCACAAACACAAGAAACATAAATACACCAAACATGGCAAAGAGATAGAGATATAGCTTATATGATTTGCATCATGGTGGGTGAAAATCAATTCTCAATCCGATTTTTGTCGGGACTCAGTTTTTGTGCAGGCCAAAATGATTGCGTAAATCCAAACATCCTTAAGTATATATTTAATTTAAATCATCATGCTGCTGTCTACTTTATTCTTCAGGCTGAGCCTACCAAGCATATCATTAAAAAATCTGTTTGTTTTTCTATTATTTACAATTAACATTTAAGATGCAACAACATCAGTTACTATCATTTCTCATTTTAAAATGCAAGTCATGCAAGGACAAGTATTTCAAGATGATATACAATCATTTCTCAGTCATCTCGAATCAAGTTCCCAGTTCTCTTTTTATTTCTTTTCATTTTATTTAAATTTTGATGTACTCTCCCCCTAAATTTTTATTTTAGCAAACCTATTTTTTTTGTTTTTTTTAAATTTTTTTAATACTGTACAAAAATAGAAATTTACCAAAGAAGGTCTTCCAAACTACACCGATTATCAAGATAAGAAATGAATTATCAAGAAATATGCAGTGACTGTAAAGTGAGAACTTGTGAGAATGCAGATAAAAATCCATATTGTGGATATAATACCATGACCTTAACCTGTTTGTTCCGCCTCAAATTTAAATTAGGAACAATCCCTATCAGTAAACCGGATTACTAACAGTCCTCCTGAATTGTTCCTGCACTCATACACAGATTAGTTAGAAAGAGGAACCCAGGCTGTTGGACCAAAAGAACCAATGAGCCAAGATCAGGAAAACCTCTAAGTCCCACATGCCACTGCAACAACTGCTGAAGACTCCCATCAGCTATAGTGTTCTCTTGCTTGAATGTCAGACTCGAGAGCATCTTAGCTCCAGCATCAGCTGTTTTGACAAAGTCTGAAGAACAAAGTATGAAGATCAAAGAACTGAAGAACAACAGCTGAAGACTCCAAAGTACTGAAGACCAAGTACTGAAGTCTGAAGTACTGATCATACAAGTACTGAATACTTCAAGTACTGAAGACAAGTACTGAAGAATCAAAAGCTGAAGAACTGAAGAACTGAAGACCTTCTACTGAAGCACAAAGTCTGAAGACAAAGACTGAAGACAACAGCTGATGATATCTACTGAAGTCATCAGCTGTTACATCATCTGAAGCCAAGTCTGAAGACCAAGTACTGAAGACTCAGAGTTTGTTACAACAGCTGAAGAAGTCTTCTTCAGTTGTTGTGATGGTTTTTCCTTTTCAGTAGTTTATTTGTTTCAGTAGTTGTACAACAGTTGAAGAGCATGTTCTTCAGCTGTTATAGTATCAGTAGTTATAAACGACTGAAGAGTTTGTTCTTCAGTCGTTGTAGGATTTAAGTAGTTTACTTTTGTCAGTACTTAGGAACCTTTTGTAAGAAGATGTCAGCTGTTGACATCTTCAGTAATTTTATGTTTAGTCAGTTGTAATTTTAATATTCAGTGATGTCAGAAAAAGGACATCACCACCATCCTTTTGCCGCCTATAAAAGGATGGTGAACCATACTGTTTTAATTGCCGAAACGTGTAACCAATAGAACAATTAATTTTTGCAGAACTCTTTTATCTCTCTATGCTTGTGCTTTTACATGCAATATCTTTTATGTTCTTGCATTAATCGCTAATTAATGTGCTAAATCCGCTGCAAACCAATCTAATTGATCAAACGAGAGGCTGAGATCCTGTCAAATGGTATCAGAGCCGGTTAATCATTGATCGATTTAACTATTGATCATTTGAAACTGCTCTTTTGATCTCTCTGTAACATCTCGTAATTCTTGTTAAATAAAAGTTAATTTTATAAAACAATTAAGTTAATACGTTGATATTAATTCCAATAATTATAATAATAATAATAAATAATAATAATAAAATAATAATAATAATAATAATAATAATAATTTATTATTAAAAACTTAACCCTATTAAACTTTTGGGTTGAATATGTAATATTGGAAACTTGTTTTAAAAATCTTGATTTAAAATAACACACAATACAAACCACAGGGGGGCAATGTGTAATTTTTTTAACCACAGGGGGGCAATGTGTAATAATAATAATAAGAAGGATATAGCCTTGTATGTATCTAAATGCCTCACATGTTCCAAAGTCAAAGCCGAGCATCAACGTCCCTCTGGATTACTCGTACAACCCGAGGTTCCATTATGGAAATGGGAAAGCATATCCATGGATTTCATCACCAAGCTTCCTCGTACCGCTAGTGGTCACGATAGTATCTGGGTTATCATTGATCGATTGACAAAGTCGGCTCATTTCATTCCAATTCGGGAAGATTATCGAGTCGAGAAATTGGCTCGTATTTACATTAATGAAATAGTCAGTCGGCATGGTGTACCTTTAGATATTATCTCTGATCGCGATGGTCGTTTCACCTCTCGTTTCTGGAAAAGTCTCCAATCAGCTCTCGGGACTCAACTAAATCTTAGCACAGCCTATCACCCGCAACCGACGGTCAGACTGAAAGAACGATACAAACCCTCGAGGATATGCTCCGGGCTTGTGTCATTGATTTCAGGGGATCGTGGGATTCACATCTTCCGTTGATCGAATTCTCTTACAATAACAGTTACCATACCAGCATCCAGATGGCACCATTTGAGGCCTTGTATGGTCGAAAGTGTCGATCTCCCATCTGTTGGTCTGAAGTTGGTGAATCACAGATTACTGGTCCGGAATTGATACAAGAAACAACCGACAAAATCCATAAGATCCGTGATAACTTGGTCGCTGCTAGAAATCGTCAAAAGCATTATGCTGACAAAAGACGTAAGCCCATGGAATACAATGTCGGTGATCTCGTACTTCTTAAGGTGTCACCGTGGAAGGGAGTGATTCGCTTTGGAAAGAAAGGGAAGCTAGCACCTCGTTACGTGGGTCCATTCAAAGTGCTCGAGCGAATTGGGAAAGTTGCCTACAAGCTTGAACTACCTCAAGAGCTCAGCAATATACATCCGACGTTTCATGTTTCAAATCTCAAGAAATGTCTTGTCGATGAAAATCTCCACATTCCACTCGACGAAGTACAGATTGATGAATCTATGCACTTTATTGAGAAACCTGTGGAAATTATGGATCGGGAAGTTAAACAACTCAAACGCAGTTGGATACCCATTGTCAAAGTTCGTTGGGAGTCTAAACGTGGGCCAGAGTTCACCTGGGAACGTGAGGACCAAATGAAATCCAAGTATCCTCATCTCTTCGTTTCAGCCTCCTCGTGAACAAATTTCGGGACGAAATTTCGTAAAGTAGGGGAGACTGTAACATCTCGTAATTCTTGTTAAATAAAAGTTAATTTTATAAACAATTAAGTTAATACGTTGATATTAATTCCAATAATTATAATAATAATAATAATAATAATAATAATAATAATAATAATAATAATAATAATAATAATTTATTATTAAAAACTTAACCCTATTAAACTTTTGGGTTGAATATGTAATATTGGAAACTTGTTTTAAAAATCTTGATTTAAAATAACACACAATACAAACCACAGGGGGGCAATGTGTAATTTTTTTAAACCCCCCCCCCCCCCCCCCCCCCCCGTCGACTTTCTTCTCCCGCCGGCCCACTTCCGGCCATCGTTCCGGCGAAGCCAAACGCACAAAACCACTCGGGTTTTGACCAAATTAAACACCCCGACAAACTAGCGTGATTGATTCAAACTTTACCCCACTTCCATTTCAAAATTCGAGTGCGATTGACAACAAATCCACTCACCACACTTTCGACCAAGAAACCCGCACAAATCGAGCACTACGGGTTTTAAAATTGAAAGTAAACCTGCACTAACAAATCGTGGATCGTTTATAACCTCCATTGGACTTCAATTTCAAAAAAAATCAACAACAACACCACCATTAACCCATTTGAAACCGTCGGACCTGCAACAACCTCGTATCCCCATCTCCGATCCATTATTACTGAAATTGACAACGAGATTATGATACTTACCATCATACGAAGCTTCCTACAAATTTAATTCGATTATAAACACTGTTTAAGCATCATACAATCATCATCTTCGTCGCGACTGTTCTTCGATTGGAATACCATTAATTTGAACTTATAAGAGGTAATTACACATACACACACACTCGATTTCTTGTAGGGAACAAAAGCCCCATGATTTCAGGAGCTTTCGAGATCGATTTCGAGGTCGATTTGGGTTCGGATCGATCTAGGGCTCGAAGGGGATTTTGGGTTTTGGTTATATTGGTTTAAAACAATAAGATACTGATTCATTTCGCGGTTGTGACCTTGGTTCACTGGTCCCTGCACCCATTGCAATCCATGAGGTCCCGGGTTCGACCCGGGCCACCTCAACCATTTTTTTGGGCCTTTTAAGCCTCCAAAAATTATAAAAAAATTTGTAAAAATTATAAAAATATTTTTACAAACATTAAAAATTTTTAGAACAATTTAATTAATTACTGAAATTTATTTTTAACATTTTACTTATTTTAATAAATGTTTTAAATAAATAAAACTACAAATAATACAAAATTATTTAAACAAAAGTGAACTTCTAATAATAATTTAATTTATTAAATTATTATTTGACACTATATTACTTTTAATTATTTCAAATAATCGTTATTATTGTTTAAATAATGATTAAATATAAAAAGTGTTATATTTAAATCATTTCAAATAACAATTTATTTCTTTAAGTTATATAAATAATTAAATATTTTAATTAATTATCATATAATTAATTATATAAAATTAATTATTTGTTTATTTTTCCACACGTTAACACTAAATCAAACAGATACGTAAACTGATACGTTTATTTTAAATTTTAAACATAATCATTTTCAATAAATTCATTTCAATTATTTCAAACATTTTTAACTAAATAAATTAGTTTTTTAAACTACCATTCAAAACCAAATGGAAACCCTAATCTATTCCCAATTCTCACATCATTATTATTCTAATTCGAGGCACCGTTCCTTAGGTTAATCATAAGGAAATCGTAGGTGTTTAACCTATCACGTTCAAAATCCAATTCATCAATCAAGTGAGTATTCATATCCCCTTTTTATATCATTTCCTATTTGGGGGAAATCATGTGATACAATATATTCTAACATGATATTCTATTGTTATTTCATTTTCAATTCAATTCAAGACAGGTTATGTTATTACTTGCAATTACGTGAACATACTGTGATAAACTGGACGACAGTAAAACCCTAATTCAATCAATCAATCATGGTATCAATGGTAGATCTACTGGTTTGGATAACCCACCCCACATGGCTTACGAGTGGTGATTATACCAGAGGCAATTAGTCAATCTATGGTGTTTGTGTGGAGTCTATTATATGCAAGTGTCAAGTCAAGGGGTTTATATTGTGTCGGTTTATCTATATGCTTCGCGGTTGCCATATAAGTCTTAATATTACCTTGTGAATTGAATTACAATCGATGGATCAATCAATCAGTCTATATGTATATTCAAAACTGTGATTACTCACCAGCTAACTCGTTAGCTGACTTTATTTTCTCACATGATTTCAGGTTAAGCAAGATAGTGGACTTCTACCTGCTCATTTAAGACTCGGACCTAGTTTAAATAAAAGACAGTTACTATTTGTGTATGTTGAACTTATATTATCATGTAATCTGGTTTTAATATTATTTCCATTATTAGACAACCATGTGTTATGACAATCCATCATTCCCTCGTCCGCTCCGATGATTCCGCCGTCGGTCGGGGTGTGACACTCTCTGTTTGATCGAATTAGCAATTTGCAAGAATTAGCCATAGAGAGTGAGTTTCTGCTGTTTCTGGCCAAAATCTTGAGGTCTTTTGGTGGTTTTGAGTTACGTTTGTCGTGTATAAACTTGTTTTTGACTAAAACCTGAGATGACAACACCAACTAATGATCCTCACAATACTGGTTCCGCAACCAAGCCTCCGATGCTGGTTAGGAACGAGTATAACATATGGCAAAGACGTATGCTACACCACTTGGCTGTCAACAGTGCTGGTTGTTGGAAGTCAGTGGTGCATGGGCCATACAAGCCTATGGTGAGCGTCCCGGAATCTAATGAACAGGTTGCGAAGAAACCTGAACAATATTTGGACGAAGATCTAAAGCTGTTCGAAATTGATGCTAGAGCCCATGGAATTTTAGCCATGGCTATTCCAAATGAGATATATTCAGGGCTCTTGCATCATGAGTCTGCTCATGACCTATGGGTTGCTCTAAAAGAACAATTTGGAGGAACTGATTCGGTCTTAGCAAACAATAGGGAAATCCTCGCCCAACAATATGAGACATTCTCATATAGAAAGGGTGAGACTCTGACCCAGCAGTATGAGCGGTTCTCTTGTTTGATCTCTGAGCTAAAGATGGTCAAGCAAAAGTACTCCAACAGCCAGATGAACAACAGGTTCCTCAGGTCATTGCCTGAGAGATGGGACACATATACCATTTTCCTACGCTCCAGTGCTGATCTGGAAACTCTATCTCTCACCCAACTTCATGGGAAATTGCTCACTTTTGAGAGAGAGATAGAGCAAAAGAGGAAGTTGTCCTCTTCTGGCAAGCTTGCTGATGACTTTGTCCAAGGTAATGCTGCCTTGATAAGTCATGAGTCAGAATATGCTTCATCAGAAAGTTCTTATGATGAGCATATTGATTTCTCTACCAACTCAGAACAAGCTTTTGTTGGTGTTAGTAGTTCAGGAGGTGGTGGTGACAACTTGTGTTTTCTGATGGAGGACTTGAAGGGCATTCCAGATGATGATCTGGAAGAGATGGATATTTTGAACCAAATGGCAATGATAAATATCCGCTCTCAAAATTTCTACAAGAGAACTGGTAGGAAATTCCCAGGACTCTCTGGCAAAACCAAAGTTGGTTTTGACAAGGGCAAGTTGAGGTGTCACAAGTGCCAAAGGCTTGGACACTTTGCAAGAGAGTGTAGATCATCTGGATCTAACTCATCTGCACCCTTTGTGACTTTTCCCAGCAATAGCTCACAGCACAAAGGGCAACCTTCCTACAGTTCTACCCATCCATCTCAAGCACGGCACCACCTGCTTATTTGTGCCACAGGGTCATATGCCATATCCTTACCCCTGTTACTACATGCCTCAGCCTGGTCAAACTCAAGCACCCTCGGCTCAACCACCTCATGCTCTTCCTGAGCCTCAATCTTCCCAATCTCATCATCACACACAACCTCAACAACAAAGCTTTTTCACCCCAACTGCTGTTGACTGGAGTAGTCTGCCAGAAGAGCTATCTGGTCAGGAACAACTACTCCAAGGTGCTGGTCAACATGGTGGTGACCAACCTTTTGGAAATCTTGCTCTGATGGCCCTTGATTCTGCTGAAGGGTCATCATCCAATGCCTCATCTCAGGTATCCACTGAGGCAAAAGCCAAGCTTTGTTCAGAGTCATGCATAGCAGCATTTGCTTCTATTAGAGAAGCAAATGTAGCTTTAATAGATAAAAATCTTGAGCTTGAGCACACTATTTCCAAAAGAAAAGCTGATTTTGAGGTTGTTCTAAAAGATAAAAATGATAAGATTTACAAGCTTAAATGCCAAATCAAAGATGATAAGCTAGGGAAGATGTACTTCTAGAGAAGTACAGAGACCTCAAGGAAACTCTTGCAACCACCCAAGTTGAGTGTGATCGATGGGTGCAATCATGCAAGGGTTTTGAAATGCTTCTTAGTAAGCAATCAGCTTCCAATGTGAAGTTTGGTAGTGGTTATAATCACACTGCTCCTCCCACAGATTTCACTTCAAGAGCAGAAGTTGAATCTGATAGGGAGAGCAATAACCAATCCTTCTCATCATGTGACCTACTATCTTCTGAATCAGCATCATCAGAGATAGATGTCAGCATTTACTCCTGCCAAAACCAATCAGCTGATGCTACAACAGCTGATGGTTCAAATGCTGACTGTCACATGACCAAAAGGCTGATCAACTCAGGTGTTGTCACTAGAAGTACTGAAGGTACTGGAGAGCAAATGACAACATCTGAAGTTCAAACCTCAAATACTGTTAGCACTAAAGAGAAGAAAACTAACAGTAGGAAAGGTTGAAGACAGCTAGAGAGGATACCAGGAAAGCAGGCACTAGGAAGAAAACTGCTAGTACTGATGACAAACAGCTGAAGAACAAGTCTTCAGCAGTTAAATCCTCTTCAGCTGATGATCAGCATAAGATGAAGAAAAAGCCATGTGAGATATGTGGCTTGTTCAATCATCTTACTGATGATTGCTGGTACAAAAGGGGTTCCAAACTCAAACAGAAAGAGAAAATTACTGAGAGCATCAATAAAATGAAGAATGAGTTTGAAACCAAGTTTGTACTAGCAACATCCAAGCCTAAAATCCCTAAGCCAAAAGCTAAATCTAAAAGGAAGGTAGGGATTACTCAGGCAACAGCTGAGGTTGCTCAGAAAAAGATGGTACAACATAAGAACTCATCATCAGCAAACTCCAATGTGTCTGAA
Source organism: Flaveria linearis (assembly GCA_024085815.1). Classification (NCBI taxonomy): domain Eukaryota; kingdom Viridiplantae; phylum Streptophyta; class Magnoliopsida; order Asterales; family Asteraceae; genus Flaveria; species Flaveria linearis. The sequence continues at coordinate 81,948,552 of CM044010.1, forward strand.
GAGCTGAAGGCTTTATCACAGAATCAGACACAGTTGGTGATGATGGTTCAGCAACTAGTGGGAAGAGTCAACCACTTAGATGCTCCTATGTTGAAACCACAGAAAAGGAAGTCCAAGCCAAAGGGTTCCTCTTCTGCACCATCTTCTTCACCTCAGGCTGTCACACATAACACACCTGTTAGTGCTGCACCTGTAGCTAAGAACAGACCCAAAACCAAGCAGGTTTGGTTCTCCAAGACTAACTAACACATGGTTGTGTTTGCAGGGTTCTTTAACATGCCATAGAAGCATCTGGTATGTAGACAGTGGAGGATCCATGCACATGACAGGAAGCAGATCCCTTCTTAATGACTACTCTCAAGGAAAGAAGGGATTTGTTTCCTTTGGCAATGATGCAAAGGGTTACATCATCGGAAAAGGCTTTGTTTCCAATGGGGAAATAAGGTTTGATGATGTTAACCATGTGGAGAATCTCAAGTACAACCTCTTGAGTGTCAGTCAAATGTGTGACAAAGGCCACATAGCCCTTTTCACAAGCCAGAACTGTCGGATTCTGTCATCCAAAGTTCTGAGTTTGATTGACAAGGCATTGGATGAACACACTCTCCTGAAGGCCAATAGGACAGGAAGAGTGTATGCCTTACATCTTTCCAAAAAGATAGATCTAAAAGGCCATCCTTGCCTATTCTCCAAGGCATCTCCTCAAAAGTCTACACTATGGCATAGAAGGCTGGGTCATGTTAATTTCAAGAACATGAATCAGCTTATAAGCCATGGTTAGTAAGAGGATTGCCTCAGAAGGAGTTCAAGTGTGAAGATGACTGCACTGCTTGCTTGAAAGGAAAACAACACAAAGCTTCATTCCCTTCAATAGAAGAACCAAAGTCCACTGCCTGCTTACAGCTTCTGCACATGGATCTCTTTGGTCCTGTCAGAGTGATGAGCATGGCAAAGAAGAAATACTGCTGGTAATTGTGGATGATTATTCCAGGTTTGTATGGACTTTCTTCTTGCACTCCAAGGATGAAGCAGCAAAGACATAATGAACTTTGTGTTACTTGTAGAAAAGCAGTATTCCCTACAGGTCAAGTGTGTGAGGAGTGACAATGGAACAGAGTTTAGAAACCACACACTTGATGACTTCTACCTGTCCAAGGGAATTAGAAGGCAGTTTAGCATTCCTAGAACTCCTGAGCAGAATGGAGTGGTGGAGAGAAAGAACAGGACCCTCATTGAAGCTGCAAGGTCAATGTTGGCTGACTCAGGGTTGCCACTGACCTTTTGGGCTGAAGCTGTCAATACAGCTTGCTATGTATAGATAGAGCTTTAGTAAATAAGAGGTTGATGAAGACTCCTTATGAAGTTCTTCATCACTTGGCCCCCTTATTTCATTCTTTAGAGCCTTTGGGTGTCCATATTCATTCTCAACACTAGCAACCCACTCCATAAGTTTGCTAGTAAGGTGGATGCAGGGTATTTTGTTGGTTATTCATCAACTTGCAAGCATACAGAGTCTTCAACTGTAGAACTAAGGGGGTTGAAGAAACTCTGCATGTTAAGTTCAATGAATCTCCAAAGGACAAGATTCCACAAAACCCTGTGGAGTGTTTGATCTGGACATACTGCAATATGTTCCTTATCAACCTCCATCTGTTGAGCCTGTCAACAGATCTCCACCTGGTGGTACTGATGATGATGTAGTCAGTACTCACCTCTTCAGTATTAGTGACAACCTGCCTGAGTCACTGAACCTGATGCCCTTAGCCTCAGCAGCTCCATCCACTACAAATGCTGATGAGATTTCTGCTTGCTCTACTTCGTTTGAGCTGCCATCTCTACATGGTTACAGGAATCTCCATCACCATCTGTTGCTGCTGATGGGTCTACAAACACTTGCACAGATCATAGTCTATCAAGAGCTCAAGAATCACCCCACTTCACAAATCATTGGTGATATCCATGCTGGAGTTTCAACCAGGAATCAATTGTCCAACTTCTGCTTCTATGCTCTCTTCATCAGTCAGCAAGAGCCAAAGAACTATCATATTGCTTTAAGAGACAATGGATGGGTGGAAGCTATGCAGCTTGAGCTTCTTCAATTCAAGAAACAGCAAGTGTGGGAGCTTGTTCCATTACCCAAAGGTAAGTGTGCTATAGGCACCAAGTGGGTATTTAGGAACAAACAGATGAGAAGGGCCAAATTGTCAAGAACAAGGCCAGAATGGTTGTTTAAGGGTTTGCACAGGAAGAAGGCATCGATTATGATGAGACCTTTGCACCTGTGGCTAGACTAGAAGCAATCAGGGAATTCTTAGCTTATGCTGCCTTCACAGTCTTAAGGTTTATCAAATGGATGTCAAAAGTGCCTTCCTATATGGGAAAATAAAAGAAGAGGTTTATGTGTGTCAACCACCAGGCTTTGAGGACAATAAACATCCTGATTGGGTGTACAAGCTTGATAAGGCTCTTTATGGGCTGAAGCAAGCACCTAGAGCCTGGTATGAGACACTCTTACCTTTCTTCTAGAGAATAAGTTCACTAGAGGCACATTGATAAAACCTTATCATCAAGACTGTGGGGCAACATAAGCTCCTTGTTCAAATCTATGTAGATGACATCATCTTTGCATCCTCTGATCCAAAGTTGTGTGATGAATTTACAAAGCTCATGAAGCTTAGGTTTGAAATGAGTGCTATGGGAGAATTACAGTCTTTCTAGGTTTGCAAATCAAAAAACAGGATGATGGAATCTTCATCCATCAGTCCAAATAACCAAAGAGTTGTTGAATAAGTTTGATTTACAAACCTGTAAGCCCTGTTCTACCATGAGCAGCATCACACAACTAGATGTAGATCAGAAAGGTAAAGCGGTTGATGAAACCCTTTACAGATGTATGATTGGGTCCTTGATGTACCTTACAGCTTCTAGACCAGACATCATGTTTTCACATGTGCTGTGTGCCAGATTTCAGGCTGCACCTAAAGAATCCCATTTGATTGCAGTCAAGAGGATCTTTAGATATCTGCAAGGTACCCAATCACTAGGACTTTGGTATTCAGCTGGGCATTCTTGCAAATTAGTTGCTTTCTCTGATAGTGACTATGCAGGATGCAAAGTCACCAGAAAATCCACTTCTGGTGGTTGCCAATTCCTAGGCATTGTTTAGTTTCTTGGCAGAGTAAGAAACAAACATCAATTGCTACATCCACTACTGAAGCTGAGTATATGCTGCTGCAAGTTGTACCTCTCAAATACTCTGGCTTCAGAACCAACTTCTGGATTATGGCATTACTGAGACTAAGACTCCATTATTAATGGATAGTGCTTCAGCTCTTTGTATTGTTAAGAATCCAGTCCAGCACTCTAGGACCAAACATATTGAGATCAGACATCATTTTATCAGGGATTGCTATGAGAAAGGTCTGATTGATCCTAAGTTTGTGCCTAGTGCTGATGAGCTTGCAGACATTTTTACTAAGCCTTTAGATAGTGCCACATTCCAAAATTTGGTACTAAGGCTTGGTATGCTGCAGCTTGATTGATTTGACCTATGCTGGTGCTTTTACTTCACAACTACTGATGAGCATTAGGTCAAATACAAGTACTGATGAGTAATTTAGTCTTCAGCTCTTTCACAACTACTGAAGACTAAAATGACTCAAAGTACTGATGTACATTATTTATTGAAAACAACTGATGTAGTGAGGTGGATTACAACTACTGATGTATGATTTTCAAATAAATAAGTACTGAAGAACAAATTTTGCTCACAAAGTACTGATGTGTAATCTTACACAAGTACTGAAGACAAAATTTGTTCACCAGCTCTGAAGAATATTCATCAGCACTTGTGAACATCTGATCACAAGAGCTGAAGGCATAAATATTCACAAGAGCTGAAGGGTCAATAAAACATCTGAAAGTCAGCCAAAGAGCTGATTAGTAAGTGTGGAGGAGGTAGTATGAAACAACTGATTTGACGGAAACAGCTGATGAGTAATTCTCATCAGCTGATGACAACAGCTGCTGTTTCATACCCCAACAACTGAATGACAAAACCATGTCTTCGGTAGTTCACAACTACTGATATTAGTAGTTCATAACTACTGAAGGCTAACACCAAGTCCTCAGTTGTTTACAACAACTGAAGCAATACCATGTCTTAGTAGTTCACAACTACTGATCTCAGTAGTTTACAACTACTGAAGGCTAATACCAAGTCTTCAGTTGTTACAACGTCTGAAGAAGAATACTAGGTTATCAGTAGTTCATAACTACTGAAGACTAACAGTAACTCTTCAGACGTTTACAACATCTGAAGGACAAAACCAAAGTCTCAGTAGTTTCAACTACTGAAGACTAATACCAAGTCCTCAGATGTTACAACCACTGAAGGTTAAAACCACGTCATCAGTCATACAACAACTGATAACTAACACCAAAACCTTCAGTAGTTTTCTTTCAACCTTTGCCCTACCCTATAAATACCCCACCTTCAGAGCATTTACTCCTCACTTGACCTAATTTTCAAAACCTCTGAAATTCCCATACACTATTAATGGCGACCATGCAACTGAAACCTCGACACAACTGTGTCGCCCATCTCACCAAATCGCCATTATGGCCTAAGTTTCACCAAGCCGTCGATCTTATGGACGACTCACCCTACAAAACGGCTTTTCTCCTGAACCCCACTATATACACCGACTCCTTGGCGGAGTTCTGGACGAACGTAACCGTCCAAACCGAGAGCAGGATGGCGAGGTCTCTCTCCGGTCCTCCGTCAACAACCAACCCGTGGTTATCACTCCAGCTACCCTACGCCAAACCCTAAAGCTGGAGGTTGCCACCTACCCAACCTCTACCCCAAAGGTGCCCTGGATCTCTCATCACATCAAACGACTACCAGGGTGACCTCTCCGCCTCCACCTTGTTGAAGAAGCACTTCCTGATCCTCAACGACTAATCTTCCACATGGTGAACGTGTGTCTGGCTCCCAAAACCTCTTCGTGGGAAGATGTCCACAAGGTGGCAACAGGTATTGTTCTCTATCCTTGAAAAACAACCGTTAAACTTAACTGATATAATATTTTTGGAAATAAAGGATATGGCCACAAAACCAATTTCTAACCGATAGATCTTGTATCCTCGGTTCATTATGGCCATAATAGAGAACCAGCTTCAGGCTGAGGGACTAGTTGGCACTGGGTCCCTGCCATGGCTGTTCTAGCCGAGGTATACTCCAGGCACAACACTGACCAAACACTCAAACAGGCTGGCCGGCTACGAAAACCCACGCAGCAGGAACACACAGCCTCACCTCCAAATCCAAAGTCCCACCAAACCAAAAGCCAAAAAGAAGCCCAAAAAGGCTACTCAGGGAGATGAGTCCCCTGAGGATGCCCCTGTAACACAAAGGCAGGATGTGCCTGCTGGTTCGATTCTCCCAGCAGGTACCACGACTCCACCCACCACAACCGCACAGGCTTCCTCTCAACAGGAGCCTGATGCAACCAATACTGGGGCAACTACATTACTGGGGTCTATCTCACTTGAGAAGACTGCCATTGAAGAGCACAGTCCTCCCCCTGTGCACACTGCTTCGAGCCCATCTACTGATGAGACCGCCCCACAAAGCCCAACATTGGCAATAGCCAAAGTGCTGACCCATCTGAGCACTCCACCCTCTCCGAGAAACCTATTACAACTGGGGAGACTCCAACCGAAGAGGGGGTGGATACAAGTGCCGGTGGGAGCCCACAGCACAGAGAATCAGTCTAATCTCCCAGTGTGGCTAGGGAGATAGGACAATCTGGTGAGGCTGCCACTTCCCCTGCATCAACATCTGAGTAGGGTGAAGCTGGTAACATCAATAGACCTCACCAGAGGCAATTGCCGATGATGGATCCAATCCGGAGGCTAGAAGTCCCCAGTACCATGAACAAGGGGCACATGCTATTACTGAGCCACACTCAGGGCATGTACATCCTGACATTGTTAGGAGGTCAGGTGATTCAGCTCATGCTGATGATGACCTGAGCTTCTTCTATGATGTAGTAGCTCAAAACACTATCCTAGAGGATGAGATAAGCAGACTCAAAGAGCTGCTTGCTCAAATGACTCAGGATAGAAGTCCATCTGCCACCACTACCCAACAGATGGCACTTCACCCGAGGTCTCACAAACACTGAGCCACTCCCACAAACTCAGACACCAGCCCCTGCTTCTGGCACTAGCTCTCAAGGTCAGAACCCCCCTGAGCAGCTGGATGCTATCCTCCAGAAATCCCTACCTCTCATCACACCCATACTTAAAGACCTAGTCATTCAAACCTTGATGAGAGGCTTCCCACATACAACAACCATGGTGGAGGTTGCCATTTCTAAGGCGCTTGCTGATAGTCAAACCCCAACCAATGCACCCAAAAAGGGGGAGACATCAGTGCAAGCCAGAGGAAGAGGGGTGAGGAGGAGAAAGAGGTAGAAAAATAGGTGGTGGTTGAGAGGGGGAGTTGGTGAGGAGACTAGGAAGGTGAGGGAGAAAGGGAAGAGGAGGAAAGAGAGGAGGTAGAGCCAATAGAAGTGGCTGGAATCCAAAAGGATTTCAGTGTCACTGATAAGAAAAGGGGGGAGAGGGAGAGAAACTGGACTCTGATCTAGCAGCCCTTGTCAAGGAGGCTGATGCTGAACACAGCAAATCAATGGATTCTGCCATTGATCAGCTGTTCAGGCAAGGCTTTGACAAGGACACTGCCTTGCTAGATCAGGAGCTCAGGAGGATGGAAACTAAGGAGATGAATACCGATGGTCTACTTATAGCCAAGAGGACCAAAAGAGACTTGAGGCTATGAGTAGATTCATTTCGAAGTATTGGGCAGGCCAGTCCTTAACATTAAAGCATGGACCAGGGACAGAATCTTGGCAATAACCACCAAGATCTATTCGGCTGGTGATTTTACTAAAGGACTGGTCGCTGAGGCCCTCTCCGAAGCCGGTGCTGGGAACAAGACACTTCTAGTAAAACAGACTAAGCCTTCTCTATATCTAGATTGCTAGAAGTGCCTGCCAAAATTACCACACCAACCACCAAACCACAACCACAAAACCAACCCCTCACCACCAAACCCGCAGCCAATGATCCACCCTTGAAGAAGAAGAGAAGGGTGCTGAGGCTGCAAGATGAAGAAGAGGAGGATGAGGAGGATAGTCTGCCAATTCAGCAGTTATACCTCTACCCAAAGCCAAACCACAAACCATCACTCCCACCTCACAGCAGGACACTGTGAGGGTAAAGTTAGAAGAGGAGGAGCAGCAAAGGCGACATGATGAGGAAATGCTGAAAAGCATTGACAAATGCATGCTGTTCTACCTCTAATGAACATGCAAAAGGAAGCTCTGAGATTATTCACCTTGAAACAAACCTTTCAATATGAAAAGGAAAAGGTGAGAACTTGGCCTGACCCAAGGGTGTCTCACAGGATAGTCAAGAAGGACATGCCTGTGAGATACAAGAGCCAACTCAAGAGAATCGTAGATGAAGTGATCTCTGTGGCTCTTGTAATAACACCCTGGGAAGAAATAGTAGAGGAATTCGAGAAAGCCTATAGAGCCAACCAATCACCCTTTACAATGCTAGATAATAGGTGGGTAGGAAGGGTTTGGTATATAAGAGCTTGAGAATTTCCATAGGGATGAGCTCAACCTGTGTTGGAGGGTAAACATCCTGATGAATTTGCATACAGGCAAACCACAACAGTTGAGCTCAAAAATGGAAGACAGTCAAGTACATCTCAAAGCTGTACGGTCGGGAGGGACTGTTTGGGTGTGCTGAAGACCTCTCCAAAGAAAACAAATGATCTCTTCTTCAGGCCTACACCCGAGAATCCTACCGGCTTGTACATGGGAGGTAGATCTCATGGATGGGACAACAGCTCTGTGTCCAATTCCCCAAGACAGAGCTCCCATCCATACTTAGCCAAACAAACACTAGAGACTACCTCTCAGGCCAGTGCTTATCTGGGTCAACTTCTAATCTGATCTAGAAGGAAATAGACCAATCATTATGCCACTAATAAGTGGGACAACCAATAATTAGAGGTTTTGGCTGCATGGTTCAGGGGGAGTTTGTTGGACCAAAAGAACCAATGAGCCAAGATCAGGAAAACCTCTAAGTCCCACATGCCACTGCAACAACTGCTGAAGACTCCCATCAGCTATAGTGTTCTCTTGCTTGAATGTCAGACTCGAGAGCATCTTAGCTCCAGCATCAGCTGTTTTGACAAAGTCTGAAGAACAAAGTATGAAGATCAAAGAACTGAAGAACAACAGCTAAAGACTCCAAAGTACTGAAGACCAAGTACTGAAGTCTGAAGTACTGATCAACAAGTACTGAAGACTTCAAGTACTGAAGACAAGTACTGAAGAATCAAAGCTGATGAAACTGTGAAGACCAACTGAAGACTGAAGCACAAAGTCTGAAGACAAGACTGAAGACAACAGCTGATGATATCTACTGAAGTCACAGCTGTTACATCATCTGAAGCCAAGTCTGAAGACCCAAGTACTGAAGACTCAGAGTTTGTTACAACAGCTGAAGAGTCTTCTTCAGTTGTTGTGATGGTTTTCCTTTTCAGTAGTTTATTTTGTTTCAGTAGTTGTACAACAGCTGAAGAGCATGTTCAGTGTTATAGTATCAGTAGTTATAAACGACTGAAGAGTTGTTCTTCAGTCGTTGTAGGATTTCAGTAGTTTTACTTTATCAGTACTTAGGAACCTTTTGTAAGAAGATGTCAGCTGTTGACATCTTCAGTAGTTTTATGTTTAGTCAGTTGTAATTTTAATATTCAGTGATGTCAGAAAAAGGACATCACCACCATCCTTTAGCCGCCTATAAAAGGATGGTGAACCATACTGTTTAATTGCCGAAACGTGTAAACAATAGAACAATTAATTTTTGCAGAACTCTTTTCTCTCTCTATGCTTGTGCTTTACATGCAATATCTTTTATGTTCTTGCATTAATCGCTAATTAATGTGCTAAATCCGCTGCAAACCAATCTGATTGATCAAACGAGAGGCTGAGATCCTGTCACAGGCCATCGAAGTCCTGGGAGTTTCTTTTTCATCAATATAAGTTACAAGCTTCTGCAAACAACGTTTTAAACAATCGGGGATGGTTGTATCCTTCTTTTTAATTTGCCAAATTTTTCGGTTCAATTAACTTGGATTTGAATGAATTAAAATTGGAAATCATTTTGTGTTTAAGACTAGAAGGAAAAGAATTTGGTTCTGAAGCTTTGGTATTTTTATCTTTGTATCATGTGAAACCGGATTCACATGAAAGGTTTGGATGAAGGGTTTTTCATCCAACCATTCAAAGATGTGTGCTTTTTACCTCTTGAAATAGACAAGCAACTCGTGTTGTCTTATCATCTCGAACTGTCCTTGAACCTGAGGGCAATTCTTTAGCACGTGACCTTCTTTTCCACATCTAAAACAGCCTTGAAAGGCTTTTGGTTCTTTATAGTCCCGTGGACATCAGGAGAGGGTAGATCCTCCTTTGAGGTTGTTGCAGCTTGTGACAATCTTGAAACTTCTTCCTTTGGATATCAGGAAAGTGAACTTTTGAGGCTTTGTCAATGTGGATTTCAAACTGGGTTGTGATTTGAAGTGTGATGCTTGAGGAGATGAAATCTGAGCATTCTCCCGAGAACACTTTTGTATGACTGGTGACTTGGCGCACTTTGAGGTAGATTTGTGACAAGCTTGATGGATAGCAGATGAAGATGGTGAGTGCTTCTGCTGAGTTTTGGAGGAACTACTGATTTCTTTAGCAGTTGGGGATGAGATCCGGATAGGTCTTGATTCAGCTTTTGGAAGCTTTGAGACTTGACATTTTCAGGAGATATCTTGACCTGTGATGAACCAACACGCTCCTCTGTGTTTGATTCATCATTGGAGCTTTATCCAGTCTCGAATACACAATCTTTCTCCAACGGATCTTGATTGACACCTTCTTTTGTGTCGGCTTTTGTTATAGAATTTGATGCCTGACGATTCGACAACTGTTCCTTCTTTGACAAACCTGACAGGAACAAACGAAGGAATGGTGCCTGTTTGAATTTATTGAAGAAGGTTAGAGAAGCAACTGATATTGATTTTGGAGATTAGAGGTAGAATCATCATTAATCTTCTTATCAGACCGTTGCCTGAGAGATCCTAAATACAGGAGAATCCTGCACATCTCTAACCTCTTTAAGATTAACGTTGCTTAAACCTGCATTTAAAATATTAGTTTCTGCAGCTTCAATCAAATCATTAGATGGATGAGGTTGAGGCATAGGAGAGTAACAATGGGTGCTAGGAGGAGGATAGAGTAGGGTTTTTCACCACAACCCATTCCCGTTTTAATCCTAGCTCCCCTCTGTTTACACAATAGCTCTTATTGTTTCATTCTAGATATGGTCCATCTATCAAGCTTTGTTTAAGCTTGCTTGTTTCAATTCAGCCAAAGTGACTCTTTGTTTAAAAGATTGATTTCAACATTTCTTTCAAGAAGAGTTCGTTTTAAATGATCATTTTCTTTTAAAGCTTCATTTAATTTTATGAAATACTTGGCTTCATTCTTTTAAGTCCGCGTTTATGGTGGTTAATTCCTTTTGGTTATCTAAAAGTAACCTATTAGCTTTATACACACCAAATAAACGGATTTACAAGCAAAGAACACATATCCTGAACTGTCTCGTATGGAAGATCCAGGATGACTCTTTCAGCAGCAAGAGCCTTCTCACAGTTGAAAACTCTGGTATTTTGATTCCATTCCTCTTCCTTCTCAGCATCACAAACTTCAGCATTCAACTCAGCTCCATCTTTACCTATTGATGTCTGTTTAAGCTCCTGTTGTACCTCTTCAGTTCAGGTTTCGGTAAATCGTCGGAATTGGTGCCAGAATCTGATCTCTCTTCTGGTTCTCTTTGGGGTTGAAGTGATCGTTGGAGTTGGATATGTCGCTTCATAGTACTCACAACGTTTGATATCCAATCAATTGTTTCAGTTTGTTGACCCACCCCATCAGTTTGTAATCCTGAAAAATTTCTATCCGTTTAATCGACTTGCCGTGTGAACTCCATTCTGGTGGAGGGAATCAAGGAATCTCAGAACTTGTTCATAATTTCCAATTGAGCATCAAACTTTTTCAGATTGCTTGCCACAACAGAAAACGATCAACAAAATCAAACATCTTGTCATTCTTTAAAGCTGCAAAATTATCAAACCGA